>DWDV01001518.1:0-13083 GCA_018245615.1 Mimoniades ocyalus | reverse complement strand
AAAAAATCACATCTCCCCAAGGCAGGGGCGCGGCGGGGTGGGCGGGGGTGCAGGTAGGGTGGCCGGTGTTTTTATTTTTTTTCACGATTGGCGGATTGCAGCGAGAGTAATGATCGATGGAATTAACGTGCGCAGCACTAGACATAGCGGGATTTGAATTTCGAATGTCGGGGCCAACGGAACGGTGAAAAAAATCGCCGTCCACGTCTCTGAGTTTTTCGAAGCGTCCGCTACGAAAAACGAATTAGAATTCTTAGGGCTCATTAATAATTTTCCAATTCCATGTGGTACCCAATATTCTCGATGTTTCGATTATTTCGATATTTTAGTATTCATTTAAACAGTTGTTCGCCCACTGGTAGTACTTATACGTTCCACTTACATATGTTTAGGATAAACGAGAACATTTTTAAGGTATTATCACATATTTATTTATTCATTTATAGTACACAAACATAACATACTCTGGTACATCTCGTAATATGAGAGAAACGATCAGAGGCTAGCTTGGTGCTGTTACAGTTAGAGATGCAGACATCACGCACGCTATAAATGTGTTAACAAATGAGAATAAAAAATAAAACTTTCAAATATAACAATTAACGTATAGAAATATTTAAAAAGAACTAATTGAAAATAAAAAATAACATGATTATATAAGCAATAATTACACAAAAGAGGTTGGAAAAATAAATATAAACAGTTTATACACATTTGAAAATTAACGTGCTGTGATAGATTCAATCACACGTTATTTATTCGTTCTGACGCTGCTTGTAAACAAATCTATTTCTAAGAAAATTACTGGTAAGATTCCGGAAAATTTCGGTTATAAGCGCTTCTCAAGCGAAGTTTTATTTGCATAAACGGACGCTCAAAGTGTCTTACTTTGGCACCCTGGACAGCCACAGTGAAATTGAAAAGACTCAATTGGTTAGGTGCATCGAACGCGCGTTTAACAATCCTGTAAAGAAAAGCTATATCTAGCATTTCCCTTCGGACGTATAAAGAATTCATTTTAATATATGTGAGTGTCTCATATGATCATAACATTTTGCCCAGGTTACATGAGAATGTCAAGTGCCAAAGAAATCTGTTTTATATGTGTTCTGCTCTTTTATTCTATACATCGTAGTATGGATTCCAGATGGTACTGGAATATTCCAAGCCACTGCGTACTAAGAAATTGTATAGCAAAATCTTTGTCTTTGGATCTTTAGAATCCCTACTATTGCGAAGTACAACGCCAAGGTTCTTATGCCCTTCTGAACAGATATTGTGACATGAAGATCGAGCCGCATTTTACTATCGAGTATGATTCCCAAGTGTCTCATATGGTCTCTTGACTCGGTATTGCATTATTTATACTATATACAAAATTATGGTATTTGGGAAAATGCTAATTAAAACCATACCTCTTAACCGCTTGTAAAGCTATTTGTTACTGTAAGGTATATCTCAGTACAAGAAGGAAGGATTGCATAAACAGTATACATTTACAAAACGTAACAAATGTATTTCATCAAAATCGCTAATAGATGCCCAACAGGCAAATCGTGTGCGGGCGTCGGCATAAGTTCGCTAAAAATACTTAAAAGCATTCCGCTACCGGTCAAAGCACAACGTCGAATTCCGGGAAAGAGAGACGTAATGCACACCCGTACCGGCCCACGTCCCTCCCAGCTACAAATGCATCATAAATATCTATGAAATTTCCAAACGGAATCCAAGCGATTTTCCGTCTCCATAAAACAACGTTCGCCGCTCATAAAAATATTCCGAACGCATAAAAATCTTTTCGGCTTCGTATAATTTTTTTACTGCCGCGCGGCGTGCTCCCCTGTCCGGTCCAGTCTGATATTGAATAAGCTTTATATCGTATATATTTCGATCCGTTTTCCGTTTACAAATTAAACACACCCTCACGGACGTACATGAGGCTGCCCCGCGCTGTATATGCCACATACACATATGTAGTGTTCGCATGATTTATATTCGCGGTACACATTTGGCATAATTGAAAAATGGCCGGTGAAGTTAATGGCGCAACAACGGACAGTGGCGGACAAAGCAAATAATTCTCGTCGGCCGTTGCGTCTGTTGTATGAATATGGATGTTGTGACACTTCTATAAATTCGTCGCCCCGACACTCCGCGGTAATGATAATGTATTGAAATTTAAAAACACAGGAGCGAGACAGCGCTGTGGAATCTAAATTTTTTAATGCGTTCACAATTAATTACTCTCCACGTGACTGTGTACAAGTATGTAGATATTACCATGCGTATGTGTGTTTTGCATACACTTCTAATAGTAGGTTGTACTGGCCATTTGATAACACATTGTCAATATATCAATATTATTAGGAAACAAGACTAATATCAGTAGGGACACGCAAACGATGGTGAAGTACTTTAAGTACTCTCAAAAACAATTTGTTTTTTTTATTAGGATGCACTTGCAATTCTTTCTTCAACACTAAATACACAACAAATGACCTTCACAGACGATGATCGCTGTCAATGACAAACAATTTCGTATCACCCCTCTGAAAGTAAATGTGGAATGTTTGACCGAAAGCTAAAATTTGTATACAGATATGAACGCTTAAACCAGCATTGTTCACTTAATTTTTTTTACAAAATTCATTTCGAGAAACGATACTAATTACATATTAATATATAGATCGACTGATATAAATAGAAAGTACTATCAAATACATAATATCAATATTTCAGCTGGCAGGAGATAATTTGTTACCGTTGTAGATAATTTTGCCGTTAATCAGTCCTTGTTATGTCAAATTTTAGTTGCGGCAATTAAACTATACACTTAGGTACAGGAGTGGTCAGCCAGATTAGTAATTAGGAATACAAAAGAATCATAACGAAATACAGATTACAATAATAACCGGTTAGCAATAATTACCGGTAATTTATGGGCAGCAATGACTACTAAGCATGAAGTGGTCCGTAGGCTTGCTGACTACATGTATAACACAATACTTAAATACAAATAAACTTTGTTATGTAAACATACAACTATTAAATATAAAAAAAGATACCAAATTCCACCCATCCCACCTCCCCCGCCCACCCCTCTCCTAAAATATATTTTCAACGTGTTTAGCGTCATAGTGCCAAACGTGACAGCGGAGGTCCCGTTAAAAATGTATTAGCCGAGTGGAGTTTTAACTCGCAACGGCTATGAGAGGCCACGCTTGTACTGTTTCGTTAGCGTGGTGAAGTAGTTTCACTTAACGTTTTAACATAACATAACATCACGCCCGTATTCCATTGGAGCAGGCAGTGAAGGGCGGAGGAGTTTAACACTCCTACTTTTCACCGTTTTATTCTCAATTTTCATTTATTATAATTTGATGATTATTATATTTGATGACTGCCTCGTTGTTGGTTGTAAGCGCGACTGACGATCGAGAGGTCCTGGGTTCTAATCCTGAGTTAGCATTTTTCTAACAAAGATTTTCTAGTTATAGTTAGGATATTTGTCCGGTGTACGATTATAGGTTCGCCAACTATTCCATAGTGGGACGTAAAGCATTTGCTAGAACGTGGGAGTGTACTACACTCCTCAGCCTACCTCTTTGGGGTTACAGGCATGATGTTGCGTTTTTTATTGATGTTCTTCGCCCAATTGCTCTGAACATGATAAAATGACTTTCAGGTCTATCTTTGATTACAGTAGTGATTTTACGTTACGTTATAAAATATTTGGTTGGGTTTTTGTCCTTTCCCGGGCTGATTGTAACTTTTGCATTTGTTTAAATTAAGTAGCTTTATTCACAGCCTGTTATATTTTATAATTACAATATTTTTGGTGTAAAAGTGATGCACTTTAAGTATTTTCACTTTAGGATATTAACTACATAATAATACAAAATACAATTATTAATATAATATACTTAATATATTATATATTAATATAATATTTGTCTCACCACCTATTCCATCGTGGGACTTAAAAGTAACTGGCGAAACGTAGGAGTGTTCTACATTCCTCTGCCTACCTCTTCGGGGATTACAGGCGTGAAGTTACTAATATAATATTTGTTGTACTTATATATGTCATATGTATATATATATATCTAGAGTCTCCGCAGTATCCGTACGGGATATTGAAACAGTATCATACACGATATTCTAATTTTCTTTCCCTAGGTACTGTCGCATTTTATACAACTCACTTCAGAGAGTAATAATACAAATTTGAAACTGACACGCGACAGAAGCAATTATTAATTGTTTTTACACTTTAACACTAGCACTAACAAATTGCAATGATTTGTATCTCAATGGCAATCACCATGATGCATTGTAATTTAGACTTCTCTCTAAAAATGTTGAGTTGTTAGGTTGAACTTATGGTATCAATGACGATATATCACGATATTGGTACACGACCAGACGGCTGCGGGCCAGTTTACTGATGTTGACCGTGGGCCTCATCCGCAGCTACGGGGCACTAGTATACTCCAGCACACTGAACCAGCTCCAGTGTGGATTGGCAGAGTATAAACCCACAAGGTAGTCCTTCAAAGCGGAAAAGGAAACATTTGGTATACTTAGCGTTAAATCCGTGACGTACGAAGTACCAGAAACTGTGTAAACAAAAATAAAAACAGAAATTGTAAACGAAATTCCAAACGATCTAAAGTCGATCAAAACTAGAACACAACACCTAGAAAAGCCATTGAGCGATACTCCACTATACGCGCGATAATGACCTTGTCCTTTACATTCGAATGTCCGTGGCCAAAGATCGGTGAGGCTACCTTACTGAAGGTCGGACTGTCCTCGTCTCGCTTGTCACCAAAGTCGTTCCCACGGCGCGCGGACTTGAGCGCACTGGCACCTTTCACAATGCCGAGCAATTCGATTGGATGGTGATGGATTGCTGCTGGCAAATCTCGATCTTATGAGTCGTCTATCCAATGATCTTGGTTCGTGATCGTTCTATAACTGTCCTTAAAACGCAGTAAGCAGAAAAAAAGCAAGCGTGCGGTTGAGAGTTGCATTGACCCTGCCTTAACATGGTAGGGTCAAGTGACATGCATTTCGCATTTAGAATAGAACGGTGTTCAGCAATCAGATGTCATTCGGCTGTGAGCACTACATGATGAATCACGGATTATATAAATTTAAAAGTTGAAATGATCAGAAGAAGTTACACCAACTTAATTTGAAAGCGGCTTTATGAATGTTAATTAATTTATTTAATATTTATCTATTATACAGTATATAATATAGATGTACATAATGCCACACATTCTATATATAAAGGATTAATATGACGTATTGCGGTCAATACGTAGTAACTTGTTTGCTGCTCCTGTACAAACAATGAAAAAGAATTAAACTTTTTTTTAATTACCTGAAAGTCCCACGCGCGCTAGAATTCGACTAGTAAAGTAAAATGTATCCAAACAGTTCACACACTCTTACATGCGCTATGAATCCAAGGCGAACACAATAAGTGACAGAAAAAATTGAGTCTTGCATAAGAGAAATATGGAAAAGGCGGCACAGTACAAAATTTTCAGTAGCAAAACGCTTCATAGTTTCGTAACAACATTTGACAGTGTTTCGAGCTAGTGTCGTACGAGATGTTTTTAATAATTTAGCCACAGTACACAAAATCCTAAGCACTCAAGCTGCAGGAAGTAGCGTGTCTCAAACTTCTGAAACGCGCGCTTTCAGGGGTCATTCACCCGTCCAGACGTTGCCTTCTTTCTTACAAGACTTACAGCGCAAATGCTTTACAATTACACATCTTATTACCGAACCGTAGAACACATTACTGCACGCGCGCTATCTGAAAAGTTTGCTTAACGACCGACCTTGTGCAATCCATACAACTTTTATTTCCTCACACTAAAGTTTATTTTTCCCTGTCAAAGATTACGATATCATAAGACGGTGCACCCGTTTTCTTTTGACGTACTTTTTCAAAAAGCTGAATTTGTATACGACTTTAAGGAAATGCTCGCGCGAAACAAATGACGCTTTCAATGTAATTGGAGCATAACGTTTTATTGTAAAAAACCATGTAGTTACGCGAAACTTTACACGTTTATGAATAATATTTAAAAATGCATATATTGATATGTTTTCAAACATACCTCATTAAATTTCTCTAACCGTCTCTCGATTAGATAAATGAACAGAAAGACAGATGAATTGTTGGACTTCAATTGAATAACTTAATTGCTTATAATATTTGCCACATTAAGAACGGACTCTATCAAGGTCAGACCGCTATTGTCACAACTGCGTTGAGCGGTATACCTATTTTATTGTTTTTAAATTAAAACCAACAGTTGGTTACAATTTTATGTAGCCTATAAACGCTGATTCTTCACTTTCATTTCTACTATAAAAATATGTAAAACGTTATTATTAAAATGTAGCAATGATTTCCCAGGGACTTAAAAGTAATAATCTAGCCTCCAACTCCGGGGGCCCAGGGTTCAAATCCTGGCGAGCATTTCTTCTATCACCAAATACCGCGCGTCTTAATTTTAAATATTTAACGTCGAAGAAAAACAGCGTTAGAACAGCTGTACACTTGGCCAACGTGGCGGACTGTGGTCCGAAACCTTCTGTTCTTAGTTTATAAAACTTACGAAGAATAACAATTTGTATATAATAAACATATTTTTATTGCAAATAATTATAACGTTTGGATTGCAACCTTGGATATGATACACAGTGGTCCTTCCGCTTTTGCTTTTTATTTCGAACTCAAGGAGTACAAACTAAGTAGTTAAAAATAACAATGCAATTAAATGCATTAACTCGTTATATACTAATGACCTTTTATACAAATTGTCCGTGCGCATTAATGAATATTTATATTCATTTTAAGTATCGTTTCATGTTTAATTACGTACCTACTCGAAATTATAATTAGAATTTTTATCAATATCATGATGTTACGCGGAGTAATTCGGCTAGATTGTGTCGGAGTTGTCGGATTCGAGACTGCGGGCTTACGAGATAAAAAATAAACAGATATTGATGGAATTATTATTATTCACTTAATTACAGTTCCGAAATGTTACTAAATGTAAAGTAGCATGCAAACAGGGAAATGTCTCGAAAAAGCGATTTTAGTATACACATAAATCCACTACCACAGTTACATAACCCCACGCCAGAACCCTCACGGGGAAGGCAGAGGGCACCGAGCGCCAAATATCTATCCTTACAGATACATCACTGCCTTCATACGCCAGCTTCGGACCGAAACACAAATTGTATTAACAACAATTGCTTTCATAGAACGGTAGAATTCTAAACAGAAACTTGTAATACCACAAATGCACGGATTTCCGCTCTCTTCGGACAGGAAATTATATTCTTATTTCACGCAATCTCTTTTCTTAGCACGCGCTGGTCGAGCCACTGGGAACGCTCCGTCCGACTTTTCTTGTTCAATGATAAAAGGGACCCCTCGCTGGAACGATTATGACCTACTAATAACAAAAGTAACAATTTTCCTGCAAAGAAATATGTTAACAAATTAATGTTTGATTGGTGTTTAGTCTGTATCTACCTTGATTTTTTGATTTCTCCAAGAATGGATATATACATATCCTTAATTTAATATGCTGAGACGACTTCAAACACAACTACCGAATCCAACACCAGGCATCATTCCGTACTATCGTATTCAGACAGTTGATAAACTACGCTTGTACCTATGCTTTACAAAATACACCCAGACACTGCGGAATTAGTGGTGCTAACAGAGCAAATTTTGTTCTTGGTAGAAATGGAACCCCACAGCTCCGGGTCCACACTCAACATCAGTAACCACTAAACCAACAGACCGGTCAATCTTACCGAGCCCAATTTTATTGCACTCATCCAACGAGATCTCAATAAGTCTGGACTTTGTGGAGCTACATGCCTATCTCCTTGGATTTCAAGGGATTCAAGGGTTGAAGCAACGGAACTTTAGTACATATAATTTTGAAAAAAAGCGTTATACTAAACATATTAGTTCCTGGTACATAACTTGTTGAGCTAATAACGTGTTGTTTATCGCCTGTACCAACACGAGACGGTAATTGTTAGAAATAAAATTTTAGATTCTGATTATAAATTTGAAACGAGTTTAAGACTCGTCTCTTAGGGTCTATTATATTTAAATAAATACACTACTTTATTCTAGAATTTGTGAGGTGACGTCTCAAAAATCTTGTTTCCCGAAATAAGAGACTATTTAACGTTTTTGTAAGTTTAAACATATTTAAAAAGGAAAAATAATTTGATTTGAGAAAACTAATGTACTTACTCAAAATTGTTCCTTAAAAACCGTAAATTATCCTAAAAGAACAAAACATATAAAGTAATTGATTGCTTTCAAAGCCCTGCAGATCCCTTCGCGGACGGAAACGTTGCGTGTGGAACTAACGAAACGATACAAGTTCGTCGATCCCGCCATATTTATTGCTTTTACTTTTTAATTTATCGCCGATCGAAGGACATGCGAGTGCCGTATTCGCGGGAACTCCGGCTGCTTTGTTGGCGAGTGCCAATCGCCGGGGCGTCACAGCAACTTGCGTCATACGATCGTCGAAATCTGCAATGTCATGATCTAAACTGAATTCTTCAACGGCCTCTATCATCTGTGCATTGAAGGTGCATGCATACATACAAATTAAACATAAACATCTTTTTTTTTTCAATTGTACAAAACCAAGACTAGATTAGATTACACATAATATGCCAATGAAGACCTATTTTATGAGAAATACTTCAAACTAATCTGATCCTTCTAACTAAGCAACATTAAGACCTTAATAGCACCAACTATCTTGTTTACACTTTTTTTTTTCTTCATTGAGAATTTTTATGTCGTTATGGGCCTTAATTATCGTTTTTTATTATGAGTCATCACCAATATTTATAATCAATTATTATCACGTCAAAACATAGATAACATACGTATATGTAGACAGATCGAACTACCTAATGTAAGCGACATGGTAACAATGATCGAAGACTGCACTCATGGTATAATGAGCGGATCTCGCTTCGTCAGCGGCCATGCATAATCTGGTAAAAATAGACCCCTTGTCTCTGCTCGAGAGCCGTTGTCTATGCCATCGACTTTTTTTTTCGTCTCAATAAGGCTCCATTATGCTCTGGAACATGGATAAGGGAGTGAATTTTAATACTTTTGTTGTATATGTGGCGATTTATAAAAACAATTCTTATTATCGTAATGTTTCGCAGCGTAAAAAACACATGCCGATTTATGTCTTCCATTTCTGAATAAAACACAATTAATTTATGTAATTAATTACTGTTTGAAATGAAAGCAAATAAAACATTCTAGCTCCGTTAAAGCATATACATAATTTTAGTCCTAGTAACGTCTCCTGAATAAAACCGAGAAAATACCGAGAGGTTGATCTCTCGACAATTTTTCAAAGTTTTAAAAATACAAAAGTGACATGAGATACCATTCCAACGTCCGTTGTGAATAGGGCTGTAACAAAAGCATAGCAGTTTTAATTAAATATGGTAAACCTTCACTCAATCAGAGCAAACCGTTGTATCCTGCATATATTAAACGTCTGTCTTACGACATTAAAATAATAATTTTCTATTTAATAATTCATTATATAAAACGTGTTCCTTTCTATAGCACCGAGTACATTATATTACCTACATCTGTCTAATACCAGCTAATTGTATTTATGTGTTGTCATATAATATTACATATCGTAAGCCTTTAATCTTGAATGATTAAACAAAATATTTACACGACTATTATTGCTAATGGCAACCCTAGTGTGCGTTCCATTGGCGTTCTTCTTATAATTAACTGAAAATAGATCTGTCCCTCTCCGCCCGGACACATTTATATACTGCTTATCCGCTCGCACCTCATAATTACTAATTATAGATGAAATAAAAGAATCTACAGACATTACTCATAGAAATTAAGCTATTTGAATTTCTCTACAGCTCTTAGCTCAACAGTATTTATGGTAACTTTTACTACTATAATCTTACGGTGAAATAGGGGCCATAAAAGTATCAAGATAATTTCGTTAACAATTCAACGTTTTAATGGCTCTAATGAAAACTTTATGGTCTGTGAAAAACAATCATATTGCCAACAGTAGACGATTGGGCAGCAGTCCTGCCAACATGACCGTTAAATATTTTATTATTATAGCACCAATGTCAACTAGAGCGCAAATACCTCGTCAAGTGTATGATTGGTCATTGGTACAAAAAGTATGCACCTTCTTTTATTTTTACCCGTTAAATTACCTTGTCTGAGACAAAACTTCGAGAGCACATAACAAATAGCTTGCCAATATGGAGTAATACCAATCGGAAGGTACAAAAGTACTATGAACGTCTTTGACGTAATTTAATGATCACAACCTAACTATCAGGTCTACTATACGTGTACTGAGGTGCTAATTCTGCAGAACAAGCATTGTTCCGCAAAGGCGCCAGTAGCAATAATTTTAAACTAAAGCTCTTTTTAACTTGATTGTTTGCGATATCCTGGACTGTAAGCGCATCAAGCGTTTTCAAGCGTTTTAGCGCTTTAAAGTACTGAACAACGTACGCTACGACCCACAGCACAAAATAATGGGATAAAAACAAACACTTCACATGGCATTTAACAGCTAATTAAATCGCGTCTCTTTCAATCACTTACCAAAAAAAATTCAATAACGTGTTTAATATACATATACACACAATAAGTTGGTAATTTGCTCTCTAAAAACCACAAGGTCACGATTGTTTTATCCTTCCAAGAAGTCCGCGAGTGACCGTGACTCGGTGACTCAGGCAGACTAGTCCCTAGTCGATCGTGTGTTGATAATAATAATAATAACCGCTACATTATTATGGGAGCATTAATCGGCAGGTTTCTATGAGACATCATCGTAGCATCACGCCTGTAATCGTCGGTAGGCATCGGAATGCAATACATTCCCACGTTTCACCAGTTACGTTTAAGTCCCAATGTGGAATAGGTGGTGACCCTATTGCCATACACCGGGCACATTTATAGTCTCCGAGGCACTAATAGAAAATTTTAATTAGAAATATGAACCCAACCCGGTATGAACCCAAGACCTCCCGATCGACAGTTGCGCCTGCAACTAACACGACCAAAGAGGCAGTCAAAAAGACATTCGTGTCTAAATTGGAGTTAGGACAGAAGGTGGAGTATTCACGAGTATAATTGAGACCGGTAGTGCAGTTTATTGTGCAATAAAATTTCAGAATATAATCGCACCGGCTGAACGCTGGTAATTTGGATGCGGTGACAAATTTCCATATAATATGAGAGAACTACTAGTCGCTTATTGTGAAATCAAGTGGTTAATTATCCATGAAAACTCCGAGGAAATTCGTAATGTTCAGGGGTTGGATGAGACAGTCTTTCCCGTTTAAAATTAGACGATCATATTGTATATCTCTGACGAGGGTGACCACACCATAACTGGTAGGTACATGAGACTAGTTTTAGTATTGATAAATCGGAGAAATATTAACATTAAGTTGTATAGTATAAATTGTTAATTTAAATTTATAATACATGTTTCTTTACAAAGAATTGAAAGATGATGCTATCTGCGTATGTAGTTATCCAAGAACTTATAGTTACTGCTCAAACATTTTTTAAATAAAACAAATAAAAAGATATGTACACGATTAATCTTTAAAAATAATGATACTAACGTAATTAATAAATTATTATATTTATAAGGGAAAATGGACATAATTACTATTTACACCTGTAATTATACCTTTTAACATAGGTGCATGCTTACATACTCGTAGATATATCCACTCATAATTGTGTCCTCACGTATACATATAGCATTTTTTGTACTTTTTACGAGACAGATAAATATTTCGAGGTTTAATTGCAGGCGGGTTAATATATAATCATAATTTTACCTCAGAGCAAGCCTAGCTTCAAAATACATCGTCACGCTAAACGATTTAAATTATTTCTTAAGTTTTCCTTAAATATTTACTTTATTTCATCAAACAATGTCATTCTGGCCCGCAGGCTTTGGATTTCCAATTATAAAAATCTCATCTGATTAGTCTTAGTACTTATTTATTTCAATGTTTATAGCATTATTCCCCACATTGTCAATATTTGTCAGCCATATTTACGAGTACATTACAATAAAACCTCTGTTTATATGGTGAATATATTCTTAATATAGCGAAGTGTAGCTCACGTGGTGAATTCAGAATAAAACAATTTAAATTATAACAGGTTACCTTATCAGTGAAATCACATTAACACTACAATATCTGGCACAACGTTCAATGTCGAGTAATCTATTGTACTCAAAGAGTGTTTGCCTCGTACTAAGCCAAATGCCCCATCCACAACATGCTACTTTCTATAACACTACAACCAACGTTCTTTTCAACCTTTGATATAAAAAACATTGTATAATATATTGATATTAGGTATAATATATTGATATTGACTGCCTCGTTGGACGCGTTGGTTGCAAGCGCGATTGCCAATCGAGAAGTCTTGGGTTCAAATCCCGTGGCGAGTTCTATCCGATTAGATTGTCTAGTATTGTCTCGAAGGCTAGATAGGTTCCGTAGGACGTAAACTTAACTGGTGAATGGTGGGTGTATACAGCACTCCTCTGCCTACCTCTTCGGGAAGTACAGGCCTGATATTACGTTTATTCATCTTAAAAACTCTGTTTGCTATTATTATTGCACAAGCTGGCAAATATGCAAACTGTTTGATAGTAAGGGCTCAGCTTGACGTCGCCTAAGACGTTAACACCAGAACTAACGCATTGCCACTCCTAACTTACTACATCGATTACATACAATTATTACTATTTAAAAAAAAAACGAAACATCGCGCCTTTAATTCCAGAAGAGGTCGGCAGAGGAATGTAGTGCACTCCTAAGTACCACTTTCAAATTGGGGGTGAACCTACCGCAATATATCGGGTACAATTCCAGGTTTCAAACCTCTATTAGAAAGTATAAATTAGGAAAATCCAATATTGCCCGACCCGGGAC
>DWDV01001517.1:0-13083 GCA_018245615.1 Mimoniades ocyalus | reverse complement strand
ACGTAACCGGTGAAACGTGGGAGTGTTCTGCATTCCTCTGCCTACCTCTTCGGGGATTACAGGCGTGAAGTTACGTACATTACATTTACTCTCACGTGAACATTATTTTGTACCTTAATTTTTAAGTGTACTAAATAGTATTTAAATTGTAACACGGTTTCAATATATCATTTGAAAACACAAATGTAAATAGAGTAAACACGTATTATAAACTATTTCTACTCCTCAGGGGCAAAAGGTGTGTGCACCCGAGATAGTTTATATTGAAACACGTCGACACTTCGCGAACGAAGATTTATCTCTCATTGTTTACGTAATTGCTTGTACAATAAAAAAACAACCACTAACCACATGAAATATAATACTCGTTTACAAACAGTAGAACGTAAATTTTATCACAAACTCTATTCTAGTGCACACTATTTAAAAGTTTAAGCAAACAAGGTTAAACTTCTGTAAATTTATTTGTCAGCTCCGCTTGTTAGAGCTGAAGCGTGTCACGAGTAACATTACATTTCTAGGGAACTATTTTTGAGCAGGACAGCTTGATGAACAATCAGATCACACAATCAACGATCACTCGTTGTCCAGAGTTCAATCAAGGAGGACATTCAATTAGTGACATTCACTCTTCACTGGAAATGCACTCCCCGTGCCTTTTCAGGTTAGTTATGATGACCATGGGCTCCAACGGCCACTTAATATTCGTTGTCACACAATCATTAGCGACTTGAACTTCGATCACATTTTAATCTTGATATGTTATCGTAGGCTTCACCATTCACTGATCCATGTGCTCATTTGCCACATCTCCGTCCAATAAAAAGACAATCAAATCATACATCTGACGCTCACGGCTCACAGCACCAAATTTCCACTTAGTACCGTCTCACGCGTGGCCCACATTCCATTTCAATCCCTATAATTTTTTTAGAAAGTTTAATATGATATTAATGTGAACATATTCACGACTCTATTGCGCCGTATTTGGGTCACTTTTTGAATGACGCATTCTATACTGATTTGTAATTAAGGCCCATGTTCGGTCAGTAGAGGCGATATTGTTTTTTATGTTTGAATAGTGGATCGCATAGATTAAAGTATTTGACGTAACGCATTCGGGACTCGTCGCGAATAAGGGCGTTAGGGTTGAATATCATTCACCCCGAAGCGATTTTTTTACAAACAAACAGATTTTGTATGTTGTTACGAGTACAGCATATTATTCCCCTCAGTTAGTTACAAAAATGATTATTGAAAATATTAGTCACAGGTGTGATAGGTATAAGTATTTAAAATATTTTAATTTCGTTGCTCTCTAAAGAATTTAATCACACGTCAGACGTACCATAGCAATTATTGCTCGGAAAATTTTATCTAATAGATAATAGAAATGCTAAAAAGCGGCTACGCATGCGGTAGCCAATGTAAATGTAGACTGAATTTTAATATCGTATCAGTGGCAAATATTGTATTGTCTCGGTGCCGGACAATGAGGTGCGTGGCGGCGTCAGGTGGCGGACCGTGGGTTAGAATTAATTTTATGGCGCAGATAAGAAGTCGTCGAGATAAAATCTGTGGACCGTACGACCCGCGGTTCAAATACTGAATCTCATCAGTTCACGAACCGTACTATTCAAGTTGCATTCGTTTCGTTGTATCCAATGCCTTCACGCACTTAATATCAGAACTCGAACACTTTGTATTTCGGATATTGGTATGATATTCACATATGCAGTGTTTTCTGTCATTTGAATTTGTAACAATAACCAGCTGTATAATATATCTCCTCTCCACGCATTTGTTTTTCCATTTTATCAACTCGCAACCACTCGGCCAGGGAAGGTGTAATTATACATGTATGCGCTTAAATATATAGGAAGTTTCTAAATCTTGACAGAAAACCAATAATTTTTCACATCATATAAACATTTGTCTAGCTTGCGGCCACATCTCGCTGTTAAATTCAATGACCACTAGACCGAAAGGCCAATAAAATTTAAATTTCTATGCAAAAGTATTCACAAGTCATTTCTACACATAATAACGAAATGGTGTATATTATACATGCATTCCCTTCAACGACCATTCTTTGCGACTAACCGCATTGTTAGCCTTTACCGTGGCGTGTATCATTCGAATTGTATAGGACTCAGTAACGACGCAGAATAGCAAGGCTGGATTATCCCCCCAAAGCAGGAAACACGCTTAAATGGGCGCACGATATGAATACCTTTGGAATTATTGAACTGATAGGATAATATACTTGTAGGTAACTGAACACCTACGCTGTTGATATGTGTGTAGTTTGCGCAAGTTCCTAGTGTAGGTAAGCGTTAATCGACCGGACAAATCACGGTATTTTGGCCATCTTCATCTTCTTCGTCGAGTCGACAACTGACTGTGAGTAATCAGCCATCATGGAGAAAGGATTAGTCTCAATGTCCAGGGTGCGCCGAGCAGTAGACGTTCGTACTTAATCAGATATAGTCGCCACTCGGGGAGGCATCTTTCATGCACCATTCATTTTGGCCATGTCAATATATTAGGTGAACTCCAGTCTGCCTTCGTTTTAAGATTTACATACATATGTATATTGAATATATTTTGTTTATACTCAATCGGAAGAAGAGCGCACTGCTAAGTAATTTTCATATAATTATGAGAACTTTAACTTGTCTTTCGCCAACAATGTGGTTGAGGTAAAAAAAAATATTTTGTTTTATTTATTATTTGTAAGCTGTTATTTTAGTAATACACAAGTAATCGATTTTAATAATGTAGATTAAAGTGTTTTAAAAATTTTATTGTTTATCTTTTACTTGAAAAAATTGGAAGCTTTTGTAGCTAAATCAAAATTGTTCTATGACATTGTAATCATCTTTCGCAACTGACTATCACTATTGGGCGAGGCCTTGCTCGAGAGAACGTAAGTTAATAACTAACTTAAACTTCGCGTAACTGAACCCTCTCACAAGTAATTTAATCTACTTCTCACGTATACGAAACTGAGGAACCGGTGTTTCTTTGCCTTGTTTAATTATTTGTTTCAATGAACTGCTACGTATGATTTTTGAAGTAGTCAAAATAAACATTGACGGTTTTTTTGGTTCTTTTGGTAGACATACCTATATATGTGTAGAAAAAAAGGTTTAAAAGTAAAACTTTTTTTTTATATCAAAGTATCGTCGTATCAAACCATCACCATATCATCGTCACTGTATCAAATCATCATATTGTATTGGCAATAACAATACTACAGACTAAGCTATGCTTTTCAGACTTTGTTGGTAATCTATTTTATATAACACAGCGATTGCGAAGTATTCTTTTGCAATTCGATGCACGTTTTAAAATAGCCTTATCTACAAAACGAAATCTCTCTCTATCTGTCTAACGCAATACTATCTACATCAGCTTCGGTACAGTAGTTAAAAAGTGCAATCGTTTCTCAATAGACGTAGAGCTATGTGGCTCACAAATATTTTTGGACAATACTTTATCTCAGCGCTGTCCATAACATACAGTCAAAACATTCTATAAGTAGTTAAACAAACGATTTTGTCCATGCTCTTATATAAAATATACGTAGTGAAAAAAATTATTGTCTATGGCTCATAAAATATTACTCGTCTCAGCGATGTGAGATTTTAAATTGCTTAAAACGAACTAATATTTTTTATATTATTGGTTATGACCTTAATTCATTATAAACTTTCACGTGTACTGTTAAATTATTGAACATTAATGTCATCATTACATATAGGTAGGTACTCAACGCCACTTTTACATTTACATTATAAAAGCTCATATGAATAACACGCGCGTTAGATTCAAACGCCTTATACAATTGTATTAATTAAGTAATCAATTTTTTAAACAGAGCTACGATAACTATTGTTTGCTGAATAAGTGTTTGGACTTAGCTATTTATAGACAGCAAGTTCAGCAAGAGTTTCTCAAACTCTGACATAACAATTTAGGTCGCTGATAGTAAATTTATCTCCAATCGGAGGTTCAAGGCTTGTGCGTGACGTGATCGATTCACCTGGCGGGGTGCTTCCGAACCAACGCATATATATTTCTAGAGTTGATGTTCGCAACATGTGTGACTTTCATTCGGTATCAACGTAATTTTGGAATCTACTTTTAGAATGAAGTACATATATATTAACATTTGTATTTAAATACGTACTTGCATATGTAGCATAGCTTAATGTTTTAGATAAATGTGAATAAATAAAAATGAAGCATTTAGATTGTCAACTTAATATAATTATATGTATTGCATTGCTTCCATGGAACAATGTTAAGTGAAGCAGCAAAGCAAGAATTTTAGTACAAATGTAGTACTTAAGCTTTTTCGTAATGTAGCTGTTTTATTCTTTTTGACAGAAGAGTCCCGTAGAATATTGACCTTCAGAGTCGTATTAGGTACTATGTTGTATATATGTATTATGAATTAATAGGACATATGTGTATATAGATGTGTATTAATTACTACCTCAAAACAAACTTTGTCTTTAAACATTTATATTGAAACTATTGAATGTTTAATTAAAAACACACGATTCATCGAAAAGTCGTTTATGATGAAGTCCGAAGTAGTTCGAATCCTTCGTTGTTGATATACGAGTAATATTACGGACAATCCGTATGGCTCTCGTAGGTGCAGGCTCGGTAAACTCGTACCATAACAAGCCGCCATTGTGAATTCTATCTGCTTACTATGTAATTGTTATGGCGCTGTTCTCTCTGAGTTATGCGTTTGCTATTCAAACGGATGGTATTAGTCAACTTCCTTCGTGCTTAAACGGTTCTGCACTCTAGGCGAATTCTCGTCATTTTCGGCTATAAACGATGTATTTTCTTATGGTTATTGCTCTTTGCTTGTCGGTACGAGTAGTATGCGTGGCTGGAATTATGATGATTGAAAACCTATAATTGTATATTCAATATATATTGTGCATTTGTATAATAAGAATTTAGTGTAAGATTTCCTTTTATTATCGAAAATTTATTATTTTTATATGCTATATACCTTTGAGTAATTCGTGATTTCCTATGATTATTATTATATTACAAAATTTGTAAACTGTATATTCGGTTGGTTTTCTTTAATAATAAGGCGTCGTTTTTATTTACTTCGTTACTCTTCAGAGCGAGGGTTTAAAAATTGGATTTTTCAATAAAATACGAGTACCTATTAACCTCACATGCTAAGAAGATAATATGTGTATGAAGAAAAAAAAAACAACCGAGTTTTAATAAGTTATCCACGGATTTTTGGAGTTCACATTTTTAAAAAGGTGATTGCAATGTTCAACGAAATTAACAGTATATAAATATGATTAATTTTGTGGGCATTGAATATAATAGTTTACTAGTAATGCGCTTGCAAATAAATCTACGCTCGCGATAGTTAATTGTAATTAGGGCCCACTTGAGTTCGATGTGACAGTTTTATATCTGTTCTTAGCCTTTGTTTATGGTTATGTGCAATGGGAGGCAACCGGTTTTGTCAGACAAAACCGACAAGTTATTAAATACCTATATTTAAGTGATCTTATAATAATGCTGTCGAAAGAATAACATTTTCTAAAAAATGTAAAGCAATTTCAAAACAAATGCGTGAACAAAAATAAAATGACCTGCCATTTTCAATTATTAACTCAAGACTTTGAGTAGTCATTTTAAAATTTAAGTCATTTTTTTAACAAAAAAATTATATCTAATTATTGAAATTGTGGCTGCTATTAAAGGTATATTTTCGTACATGAACATAATTGTCACGATTAAATACGTTTTTTGGAAATTCATTCACGTTACCATTTCAAATATTATTCAAGTATTATTTCCATGTTTCAATTTGTGTTATATTCATTATTTAATTCATTTTTTTATTTTTTGATAACTAAAAGAAATGGACAGTAACTGGCCAGTTTAAACAATTAGCCAAAATGTGTTCGATATTCAAACCAATTGGTCGTTTAATTAAGAACGGTAACGTACTTGTAAACAAATCAATGCAGTAATTAATTGCATGCATATCTCGCATTTACAAATTCGTATCGCGCCCCAATTTGTCGATACTACAAACTGTCTTATGCGTATGACACTCGAAGGCCAAATTCGATCCATTTACTAATAAATTACGTAAGTATCAAAATTTATAACACACTCTCCCTACAGCTTACCAGTAACGACCTTAAGATTTGTAAGTAACGTTGTTATCATAATAATTTTAATATCATTTTAGCAAGGCTTGCTGACTATGTCTAGGAGGTCTATGTCAAGTCGTAGACCGATACGGTCTGGTGACGATTATGTCAAATGTTCTTAAAGTTATGCTAAATCTCCTTTTAAAGTTATAGGCATTTATCGGGCGTATAAAAAATAATTAAAAATACATTTCAACCACACAGTACGTAAAATCTAAATACTTCTATATTTGTAAACTATAAGTGTAAATATATAAAATGTAGTCTGTTGGCATAAGACAGCCACATGACGCTTTTGAACTCATACCAGAATATCGAATTTCCAAAACCATATAAGAGAAAGAAATATCACATGAGCATGACAGATACGCAACAGTGTTCAGAGTATGACATCTCAGGATATAGCTAGAAGAACATGTACAATTCGAGGTATAGTCAAGGATTTGTGCGTACGTGCGCCATATAGAGACGCGGCAAGTTTTTCAGCCGCCCGCCAGTTTCCTGATACGCTGTCCGCTATCACGACGGATGCATGGGACCGCTTCTTGTACAAATATCACCCATTTTTATTAGCACATTTAATACATAACTCACCGTTGGATAATGTGATGGTTTAATCGCTTACTGATAAATAATTAATCGAGTCCGCTATGGGTGTAATTAATGTTACTTTGTCACGGCTCTTCATTATGTCACATAATGGTGAACTCTGTCTAGCATAACCTTGTATGTATGTGCTCAGACAATGTGCGCGCACACATTGATATTTACGAAAATATATAAAGCATATATAACTCAATATTGGAACAATAAAATGTTTCATGATGATGATATACATATTATGCACACTGCCATTTACATGTAACTGTAAATTTACACTGTGTAACATTTGTTTCAAATTTTAATTAATTATATAATACCTACACCTGTATACAGTATTTTGAGATAAACCTGGTTAACATGAACGGTAAATATTTCCTTATTTATCATATTAAAACAGTTATATTAGCATAAGTATATTGCTATAAAACTTTGTATAAAACATTGCAGGATCTTAATCAATTTCCATCAAAATAACTGTTAATACTGTTAGGTAGTAGACTACTGGTTTGAATATATAATTCGCAATACCACAATCTATAACGTTAAAAATGTTGCAAAGAATGAAGCGTTTCTCTTGGCACTACCAAAGAAATATACTTCTTGTTTCGTATTTTATTAGTTACACTTTTAATTAAATTTATTTTTTTACAGCCAAATACATAATAAACATTTGTGTTAATCATATAAATGATGTTCTGGGTGGGAATAGAATCCACGATCCTCGGCTCAACAGGTGGGTCCGCTTACTATTGGCATAACGGGGTCAGATTATTATTGAATATTCATATAACAAATATGATCGCTGTGATTGATATTGCAAATCGATATAATATGTCAGTCCGTTTAATTATTAATAGTTTATCCTAGTTTCCAATATAATCCTATAATCCAATATAATCCTATAATCCAATATAATCCTATAATCCAATATAATCCAATATAATAAATATAATCAATATAATCAATATAATCAATATTATCAATATAATCAATATAATCCAATGTAATCCAATATAATCCTAGTATCCAATATAATCCTAGTTTAAGATCACAATGGTATAAGTCCGAATATACATATTTGAGGTAGGCTATATTGGTATGTAAATTAACATTCGAGTTATGTATTATGTAAAGTTATACAAATACTAAGTAGCATACCATTACAAATTTATCTAAATCGTTACTAACATACAATGGTACACGCACTATAATATTTTCTATATATGTATGTCTTTGAGAATCTTGCGTTAAGAAATAATTCGAGAAAAGTGTATTATTGAATTATTTATTGATTCTAAAATAATTCGTTCGTTAACAATTGCATGTAAGTTTGTTCAAAATTGAAGGCGAGAAACTTTTGGCATGTTGCCATTAATCAGATACGAATTAGGTCGTGTTGTATTAAACTATAAACATTAATCTTTGTTTTGTCTATCAGAGCGATTTCGGTTCTGGGCGAGCCGGTCGCCGAGAACGCCAAGTTGCAACTCGAATTGTCGTGCCTGCAGACATTTCAGCTTTTCTGTAAAACCAAGAGCATTTTCTATTATATATGTAGTTATTATTATTATTAAATGTTATTATTGTTCCAACTTAGTTATTACACCGCATAATTAATTTTCATAGAAACTCGTTTCATACTGCCTCGTTGATCGTGTTGGTGGCAAGTGTGACAGCCGATCGGGAGGTCCTGGGTTCAATTCCCGGGTCGGGCACTACTAAATTTTTCTAATTTAAATTTTCTAGTAGTGGCTCGGAATCTAGATATGTACCCGGCTATATCAATAGGCTCACCACCTATTCCATTGTGGGACGTAAACGTAATTGTTGAAACGTGGGACTATGTTCCTCTGCCTAGCTCTTCGGCGATTACAGGCGTGATGTATCGTTTCCATTACATCTCGTTCAGTCATACAGTCTCGTTCGGCAGTCGCGCTTGTAACCAACACGACCAACGAGGCAGTCATGACGAGGTTGATGTTATATAATATGCTTTTAAACATTAACTACTGAAATTAGTGTTAACTGTGCTTATGATTTAAAATGAGCCTATAATTAAATATTTGTTCAAATTCTTCAAAAAACATACGAAATTATATATACTTCGGTATCCAAAGTATGTATATACTTTGGTTTTTTGCAACAACGTCGGTGTTGCTGTGCTTCGGCGTTAAGAAGCGCTTGCTGCAACAGTCAGCACGAGACTTCGTGTTTTATTATGTAATGTTGTAATATATGATAAATACTAGATATTGCGACTTGTCATGTTTTAGTATTCAAGGGAAATGCACGGAGGCCTTGTATATCGCTGCCCACAGGCAACACCTAATAATTATCGAGTCCGTTGGCGTCTTTATATTGATTGGCAGATCTCGTGCCTATTACACGAACACGACCCAGCTGCAGGACGAATATAATTACAGTATTTACTATACATTGCACTAATTTCTATATTACTTCTAGTAATTTATATAAATATTGTTATTTAATTTGTAAGTCTCCCAAGCTGTCGTTGGTTCAGCGGTTTCAAGCGAGACTGCCGAACTAAAAGTCCTGGGTTCGATCCCCGAATCGTGGAAATTATTGTTGGTTTTTTGCAACTTGAAATTTCTAGTAACTCGAAGCTCGGAGGTTGGATTTGTGCTTACTATATGTCAATATGCACATCCCATATTCCACGGTACCTATAACATAACTGGTGAAAATTGGAAATGTTACTCCTCCGTCTACCATATCGGGCAAATGCAGGCCTGATTTCATGTTATGTAATGTCCAATAATTTAAATCGAAAGCATATTTCTGAATAAATCTCATACCTACTATGTTACAAAGTGGTAATATATTTCGATAACTCCGTTCAATATCGGATTGTAAATATAGGCATATTGTCTATTGACTTTGTTTCTGTTCATACACACATTGTTGAGAAAAATAATTGACTTTAAAAAAATCACCACGCACGAACAAAATGTGTTGCAACTATTATCGACGTTGTTTTCTTTTAAATGTGTCTGAGGTTATTGTTGAAAATTGTTTACAATTGTCTGCTTTACTAACAAAAATATATCCAACTAATACCAATAAGGCAATTACACATTTTTTTGCTTTCCAACTAAACGCCTACCAAATATGATAGTACAAGACGACACATTCGTTTTAGAGCAATAAAGTTTTATATTTGTCCCAACATTCCCATATATTTAACACCGATACGGGAGTAAATGGAGTTTTCTTTAAATAATAGCCCAATAAAGGGGCTCAATAGAAATTGTGCATTTTTCGAACGCTAACGAAGGACCAAATCGGATCTGCGTTCCCGACGGAATGGGCCAGTCAATTCTGTTTAAGGCAGGGCTGTCACAAACACTTTACCTTGTTTCTATTCGCTGTTAACAACAGTTACAGTTAAAATAAAAATGAAAACTACAGCCCAATATTTACACCAGCATTTTATGTCTATGGGATTTCTGTTTGTATTCAATTTTTGTTAGACAATGGAACTTACTGCAAATGTTTGTCAAATGTATCATGGTACATCGGTCAGGCGGCATTTTTGAATGGAAGCTATCTAATTGAAGTTTGAAGTTTTGGACGAACAGTAATAATAACTTGTTACAATATAATGAACATAATAATTTTGAGAAATCTGCCCTCAGACCTTTGTTCCCGAAGTAAGCTTCAAGAGAGCTTGTGTCATGGTAACCAGAGGGCTGATAAGTTTCATTATACACATGTTGATGTCACAAGCTATTATTATAATATCCGGTAGTACTTGCATTGTTGTAACAGTGTCTATCATTTGCCAATTTATCACTTGTTGTATATTTTTTTCATTTTAATTTTTATTTTATATGACAACCCTATGTGTTAGGAGTTGCCACAATCGTCCATACATTAGATGAGTGGCCGCATAAACACAGGCAATCCGACCTGCGTAGACAGCCTAGCCACGCAGAGCCAAATAAGCATTTTGGACATCAACCATTTGTGATATAAACATTCTTAACTATCTAGTGTCATATCAGAATATGAATCATTATGATTTAGTAAAAACCTTACTTGCTGACATATCCATTTTATATATTTGTTAATAATTTACCTTGTTTCTCAATATTTAGGTAGTAGAGTCTTAGAAGGATTGTCGATATAAAATGATAGTACATTTTCTGTCTTAAGAATGGTTCGTATTATTATATCGTTACGCCTGGTTTCTTACAAGGTAGGCAGAGAGTACTGAGTGCCAAATGACTCTATCTTTACAAAGCTTCTTCTTAATTCGTGAGCCTGTTGTCCTTGCACGTTGGTTTCGGTAAGTCTTAATTCCCTTATAAGTAGATATCTGATATATTTGGTTAAGTTGGCATTATAAGTGACTACATGAATTATGAGTGAAGAAAACATGCAAAAACAGATTCTGTGTATAAAAAGACCTTTGTAAACGATTTATCATAACAGTGGTATGTTATTTGTTTTCAGTTCATATTTTCTATTTTATTGTCACGTTCTGATTTCTGAAGCTGATCTTTGTTACTCCGATGTGTGGATACCTAATAGTAACATATGAGTATTATTAAGCCTCTGTCGGACTGTTCATTACGAGCGAAAGTATAGAAATTTTTTATAACTTGCATTTTTCTTGTTATCTATTAAAATTAAGAGTATGAGCCGCGTCATGTATTCTATTTTGAATTTATGTAATTTTATTTTAATAGTTAAACTCCTTTTTGGAAGCCTAAAAACTCTCGTCCATAGTGGGACGTAAAAAAGTAACTGGTGAATCGTGGGAGTGTTCTACATTCCTCTGCCTACCTCTTCGGAGATTACAGGCGTGATGTTACTTTTTTTTACTTTTTTTATAATTATATAAAATAGAAATAGAAAAACTTACATTCCATCAATGAAACATTATATCACAAATTTCAGTGCCAAATATCTCTATCCTTACAAAGCAGCGATGCTTACACATAAAAACATACGTCAACAAATACAATCCATTGATAGTCAAATACCAATAGGCATTTCTGTTAACTTATTACCTACTCTACTTACAAAAGAAGAACTTACTGAAGGATCGTCTCGAGGCAAATAACTTTCGGGTCTAAACTCGAAGTTTTCTCCGCTTTGTTTTTCTTCGGAAAATGTTCTGATGCGCCATATGAACGCGAAAACTTTATCTAGGACAGGAAACAGTGATTTTTGCTACACAGTTAAATGTACATAATTTAAAATACAGATACAACTAAAAACGACTCTAAAAAGGTAAGATATGCAATATTTAGTCATAGGAAACCTGGAAGCCATTGCTGTTTTCTAATTGTAACCTAATAATAATTGGAAACTTCATTTCCAATAACTATAACACTAATATGATTTTTTAACAAGTAACAATGACTTTGGAGACATGAGTTATCCATAGCGAGGTGCTTAGTTAACATATGCGGGTCATATTTAAAATTATATTAATTTTAACTTACCAGAGGGCATCTTATTCAGCTTGTATTGTTTAGGATGTCCGACTGGAATGTTGAAATATATGTTACCCTCCCAGCGACCCAAGAGCGGGTTGAAGCTCTCGAGTATGCATTTTACTTCTTCGTCCTGTATATTTAAATTTATATAAATATAACTATAGACCCACACACACATAATGTTTATGTGACACACACATACACATTTAGGAATGAAGAATGAAATATAGAGATATAAGTGAGACAAAGTCGTATTTTATGTACAAACCACTTATAACGTGGAAAATAGGAAAATAAGATAGGGAGGTATGGTAATACATATTTCCGTACAGTTATATAATTAATTAATAAACTGTTTGATCCCTGTCTTAAAGAATCAGCTGTTTTAACATGCATTATGTCTCGTTTCTCAAGTAGTACGAGTACGTTAAAGTTCCGTTTGATTAACTGTACAATTGGTTTGTCATAATAAATTCAAGCATGTTCAAGGTAGTCGTTTTACTCATTAAAATATCTATATAAACTCAAATTAATATCTAGTAGTTTAGTAGCCGCTTGGTACCATACTACACTCTCTTAGAGCTTAATTCGGAATCAGACGGCCATGTGTGAAGACGTGCCAAGATATTTTTGTTTATTGGAGGATATATCACTATAACTTTGTCTGCATCCTCTACTTTGTTTTTTAATTAGCATTATGAGACATGCATTTTTGGGTTTTTCAAAATATTTATGAATGTTATATAATTACACATTCGGGTATTGAGCTGGCCACGATGCGCACAATGGCC
>DWDV01001516.1:0-13084 GCA_018245615.1 Mimoniades ocyalus | reverse complement strand
TCTATGGGTGTTAATGAAAACAGATTGAAATTTAAATCTTCACTTAGTGCGCAAGTATGGAACAAATGTTCGTCCCAACGTCTCAGCGGTGGACCGATGTCGCCATTATGACCGGGGCCATCTCTCATTTGAGCCGCAACGCATTATTTATCAGAAACACCATTCTGTTCATTGTTTCATAATAAAACATTAATTTTGTCAACGGCCTCCACGACTGAACGCGATATTCCAATATTAGAACTTCCGTTGACATTACAACAAGAGAACAGTGCGGTACAATAAATCTAATTCTTTATATTCCCCGAGCCGGACCGTTACTGAGCTAAGAATGCAAGTAGAAAATAAATTGTCATTTATAATGACAAGCTTCCAATCCGTTGTTATTTCAGCGAGCGTTTGAAACACATGCAAATCTTGTACAATCTCAATAAAAACAAAAGGTCCTTCCCTAAGAGCAGTCGCAAAAAATTACAACCACGTGCATTTTGAAAATGGAAGCAAAAAGGTCAACAATATGCCTAATCTACAATCCATGTCACAGGCTAAAGGTTACGGAAGGTTGCACAAAAAATCATCTCAAAACGAACTGTTCTGTTCTTATGAAATCGACTGTAAATCTTAAATTAGGTGCTTCGATTTACATTCTAACAGCTAGATGCTAAAGTTGAAATTGATTTGGCGAATGTCGCAGGATATAACCGCAGCATTGTTCGTACCTTAGGGAGTAGTGACAACAGATTTTTTTCGTTTTTTCTCTTTCACATGTGGCATCGCAATCCTGGACGATATGTGTCACATGTGTCGGTTTTGGGTTACTCGACAATAATGACTGCCTCTTCAAAGTTTCTCATATCTTGAGCGTCCATTACATTTGTGTTTTAGGTTGATTTTGATTTCTAAAAGTTGTGTCAATGTACTCTCCTGCTTTGATGTTACCGTTCGGAGTTTTTAGCGGAATACGATCCCGCGTTCCGCGGTTTGAGATGTCATTTGGTTATCAACAGGTGACACGAGGGCAGCTGTTTTCTCTCCGCCTAATTGAACGTCAGGTAATTCACGGAAATAGCTTTCGTATTTCACTGGTATTCATTATTTTCTCCTCGGTTCTTTAACGACGAAAACGAAGTCTATAAATCGTGTAACTGCAAGCGACTAAGTAATTCTACACCAAGAAGCTACTGAAACTTATCTGCTCAATAAATTTAGTTCGGCCATAAATAGAACTATAAAAATTATTTTACGATACCCGAGTGAGATACATTAAGACAATGTTAGGCGCGTATTTCACAATGGCCACATTATGGGTTAATTGATTCGGCCACAATGGTCTTTGTGCGGGCTCTCGTTCCTACAAAGATATTATTGTCTATAGTCGGGCAGACGTCTGGTAACACTTGACCAGAGACAAAATGGCTTTGTAATGTTTGCCCGAAAGGCGCCATCCGTAATTTAATATGGATTCTAATTAATACGGCTTGATTTTGGAACAGAAGCTCATTCGGCCTTTAGTTGAGAATGCCGTTTATTAATTTAAATAACATGTGACCCGTTTTTGGTAATATATAGCGACATACAAAAACAACACGACGTAAATTGCTTATAATATTTTAAATATCATATTAATACTGTTTGTTACGTTTTTTATAATTTTTCTATTAATAAATTAAAAAATTTCAAATCTATAAACTGTATGGAACCCTCTTAAATAAACACACGTACTGAATATGTACCTATATTGGTTTCCTTGTGTTCGTTAACAATAAAACCATGATGTATGTACCTGCAACAAAACGAAATAATAATAAGATTGTGTATAGTTTTATTTGTATGGATGTTATTGATTGGAATAAAATGATTTTGCAATTTTCAATGTTATTTTAACATTTCAAAGAGTGATTTACTTATAAACTAGAGTTGGCATAGATTATAATATACAATTGACTAAAATAACACATATTAATTTTTTTTGTGCTTCTGTTTCAAAATATCCTCTGCCAATATTTGATTTAACTAGTCTATTTAAATTTAATGAGATGATAAAAGCATATAAAAATTTCTACTATAAAACAAGTTAAACTGTAAAATGCTGTTGTGGCAATATTAGCCTAAACTACGTTAGTAAAGTTGGAAACGCTTAAGTTTTAATAAAAGAATTGAAAATTTTGTTCTTGTTTGATACATCTTCGACAGACTCCAACATGACAGATTCAAAACCTTAAATCCAATATATTTTTTATTATTACTGCTAAATACTGTATAAAAGTGATAGTTCATAACAGTTTATGACGAGGTCCATTTGTTAATACCTCATAACAAAATGCTAATGTTGGGGTAATTCGTTGTGAGGTCAGCTTACGCAAATGCTTTTCATTTCAAAACAAAATGTGCACCTTCAATGCAATAAATCAACTTGGATTAATGCAAATTAAAATTATGGCTGCTCTTATCGTTGTAATATCCTCAAGATGACAATGACTTTACATACTTTGAAATAAATACGAGTACGCATGTACCTACATATTTCATGTTTTATATGCCATTACATCAAAGCTTTGCCTACACTCAGTTAAATGGGTGAGCAGTTTCTATTGTATTAGATTAATATCTGATATTATCGGTGTCGGGGCGGAGTGAGAATACATTCCCCAAACGTGCCGGCATACAGTGTACCGTAAGGTGCGACTAAACCCGGCGCTGGAAGATCGCAGTATCGTGCGGTCGGCCTAGACACAGCTGAATGAGCCCTAGTTGCTTATGGGCAGTAGCGTAGGCGGAGCGAGAAGGTGTGCTCTAGGGTCCCCAATCCACATGCCCACCGTGGGGCTTATGGGCATAACCCCTAAGGGGAGGCCTATGCCCAGTAGTGGACTGCAATAGGATGATGAGTATCTCATAAATCTGAGTCTGAGATGAATCCAAAGAAACTAAGGAAAATCTATACAGATTTTACATATTTTATTTTTCTATGATATCTACACGTATTGGATTTTAATCATTCGGTCACAATCGGTGAATGGGTTCAAGGGAACAAAAACTGTAGGCGCCGCTTGAACAAATATATTTTAATAGCTTTATTTTTATATCAATGTAGTTTATATACGGGTAGCAAAAAATGGCACAGCGTGAGTGGAAATTTGATATTTTTTTGATTGAATCAAAACCAGATGCGTTAAGTTGTGTATGTGAGCATATTTATGGCTTACAAGTTACAATGCATTTGAGTGCATCCCACGATTAGGTACTCCGATTGTATTTTGAGATCAAAACTCTCCTTTGTTAAAAGTAGATATACATCAGTAACACTTGGACTAAAATTAATTTGCAGCTTACAACATTCATGTTGAATTTCTATGCGGAAAAGAAATGTTTATGTAATGTTTTTTGGTAAAACTTATAGATCAATCAAAGTATTCAGAACGTACAATACATTTAAACTTCATTATTAAATTCTTTGTCCTTTTACGAATTAAGTTTTAGATAGACAATATATACGAGGGTTTCCTAATATCAGAGTTCGCGTATACCTAATTAAATTAATTTGTAGTGGGTAAGTAAAAGCCATATACCGTATAGAAAGTCTTTCGGTCAGTTTAAGTAATTTTTCAAAATAAATTAGTTACTATTAAGTACTTTCGTAAGTGCATACTAGGCAAGAGACAAATTTTCAGCCCTCAAATACCGAGCACAACGGTGGGATACTAATAATTTGTAGTCATTTCGATCTTTCTAATAAATAACATTAACTGTTTACATTATAAAAATATTAATCCAGATACACTATTTATGTATTTATTTTCTGTTATTTGTTTGATAAAAAAAAAACATTAAGATACTATGAGATGTTTAATATCGCTACTCCCATACAATCTTGTATCCACTATTAAGAACGACAACTACTTGAAAATTTATTACTTCCGGTAGTTTTCACCCTAATTTAGCGTGACTTTGTCAATGCCCAAATCGAGGGTAGAGTCAGGAACAATAACGTGATTATGTGTAAATGAAAAGGCGACCATCGCCAGATATACGAGGGGACGGACAGACAGTGGAGGATGTCAACGGGGACATAAAACTGCGACGAACACGTCTCGCTTTCAGGAAGTGATTCTCTACTAAGCGTAGATGTGTTCCATTCGTCGAACAGAGAAAATTGTTTACATGTGTCTTTTTACAATTTTCAGAACATGATAGTAGTATCTAAGAGTTCAATGTATCGTCTGAATTTCACGTTAAACACATACATCTACAGGGTTAAAACATTAATTTCTTTTTATATATCCGGTATTTCATTGATATCTCTTTCGTAAACTATGTAACATAAACGTAACTGGTGAAACGTAAAAGTGTACTCTATTGCCTACCTTTTCGGTGATTATGGGCGTGACATTACGTTTCACCACTGCCTCGTTGGTTGAATGGTTGTAAGCGCGACTGGCAAACGAGAGGCCTTGAGTTCAAATACCAGGTCTGGTGGTGTTGGATATTTCTTGAGTCTGGATTTATGTCCGGTGTATAGCAATTAGGCTTACCACCTATTCCATAGGACGTATAATACAACAGATGAAACTTGGGAATACTACACTCTTCTGCCTATTCCTTCGGGGAACACATGCGTGATGTTATTGTTTCTTACACCATATGCATGTACTAGAAAAGATGAATTATATATCTTTATTCATAACATCGATACAAAGACCCGCTACGGAAGTCCCGTAACAAACGTTTGATTATTATTAAAACGTTATTCCATAAAACGAACTATCGCTCGGCTCATATTTATAATAAAGATTTTTATGTGTTTTCGGATCGAAAGTTTCTTAAAATAACCCGTATCCACAGGATGCAGTACAGTCAAGAACAATATGTTTGTTTTGCTTAGATACCTTTATAGAGTTATAGTTTTTATATCGCCACCATTCATCTGCGAACAAAGGGTACGATATCCATTTATGTTTCATAAATGGTTCAAAAATCGAGATCAGTACGACCGACCGGATCGTAAAATGCGAGTAATTTTTTGAACATCAACAACGAGTATGGGTATTGGTTGAGAGCTTTGTCTTAACTCCTGTCATAACTCGCATGGTGATGAAGTATCTGTGAGCTAGTAAAGAGCATGAAATGACATGAAAAAAGTGATATGGATGCACTCAACACCTCTATTAGGCAGGAAAATAAACTATTCAAGGCAAAGAAAGTACGTAGGTATTACATGTATAATTTAATCGACAAAAAACCAGCACTCTGGACAGTGCTTCAGGTTAATACAATTCCAGATAGAGAGCGCTGCAGTAGATCGAGTTCCCATGAGGGGCCGACCGCTCCCACGGGAGCTCCCGGGACTCTAGTCCCTCCGACCATCTGGAGGACTAAGACTCCAAGCAAAGGTTATCGAGTGACGACCATAAGCACTGACAACGCTTAGGCGGGGTGACATCACCGGGGGAAGTTGACCCCTTGAGACTGCCCGGGTAAAGAAGGCACCCTCGAGGCCTGAACTTCTCTCAGTAGCAGATGAACTTCTACAAGTAGCAGACCAGACAGCCACGTACGCCAGATACGACTGGATTCCAACTAAAAACAAGAAAACAATGTCAATGGGGAGGTAGGTATCTTATATAATTGATCTGTCCTAAACCAACATCACAATACGCAGCGATGTGTCAATCGCATGTTGTTCCCGACGCCATTTTTGTCCTACAAACAAACAGACGTCCGCAACGTAACATGTTTACTTTCAACTGTCACTTTCTACTCTATTATTACAGGAAAATCACATTCATCTTTGTTTGACTTGATTCCGTGAATTAGATTTGTCTTTGTCTGTGTGCATTGCTTGCTTTAAGAAGTTATCTATCTTTCATTACAGATATATTATGTAGTCTAAAGAAATCCTGATCTGTTAAGATTTATTTTATTTGATTTTGATTATTTTCTAAACAACCTTATGATTGTCTCACTGAATATGAAAATATCTGAATGTATTGTGTTTAATTTAAATATTGAATAAAATCCAAATTACACATTAAATAACAAATAAATTCGTGAAAAAAAGGTCAACTAGATATCGCCATTGCCTTGTGTTAGTTACCGCTTAAGCTCGGGTTAGACTGACCAATTTGGAAGCTCAGCTTCCATTGTGTTTCATACAACCTTGAATACCATCCAAAATACTCAAATGTGAAAAACATAAACCAGTTAACCTTTTAGACAATAAAACTATATATGTATTTAAACGAAACACCAAACAATTAATTAGTGAATATTTTAAATGAGGATGGACGATTATTAAATAGAGCTTGCGACATAAATCTTGTCGACGTGTCTATCTTTGAGCTCAAGGCTTACGTACCTACGTATCGATGACACTATTTCAATGTTGCCAGACTAAATTTATAATGTACAAGCCATACCTGATCAATATCTTGATTGGACGGATGTAATAATGTAGTGTTTCACGGGACAATTCACTTGGCAGGGCGACGCTGCGTGGGTTGGCGTCAGTTGTTCCGATTTAATTTAGTCCCTAGCATTTACAAATTATTTGCCATTATGTTACACTGACAAAGGCCAGTAATCCATCATATGGTAAGTGGTCGCATTGAGATGAGATAATTCGAGTCGTAGATGTAGTTATATTTTCAGAATTTGAATTGTATCTAAATATAAGACGAATATTCCTAAGAAAAAGAATAATATTCCTACTATACAGAAAAAATTAAAATTCAAAAGCAAGACATATAATGCATTCAGATTGTATCATCTTCAGTATTATCAAGATGCATCAATTACCTCTGTTACGATGTACAGGGCCTATTGGGACATCTGTATTATAATAAAGACAATTTTCTCTATACGATCAAATCACATGACTTACTCTTAGTGTTGTGAATAATTTCGATTGTGCATATACAAATCAGTCTATAGAATAGTTCCACTCCTCACAAATCCTTTCTCACACAACAATACGCGTCGCACGTGCATGTATTGTGTACGTATTATAATGCGCGTTTCCTTCGTGTCGAATGTCGTTCGACAATCGCACAGGAAGCTCTTTATTATAGATCCAGATCGCTCTGGCAGTGGCACGTAAGCTCAGGTGGGTGTGTTTTGATATGGCTTGAATGAGTTTTAGTGTGTAACGGTGTAAAGGCTTAGATTTGCGTTGTGGCTTATTTGTAATTTAGCTAATACGTTAATATAATATCTAATTTTATCGGTGTTGGGACGGATGAAGAATACATTACCCGACCACAGGCAGAAGTACAGGTGGCGTGAAAAATTGTTTTGTGTTATCCAAGCCATGTCCAGTGTGGGTATTATGGACAAAAGCCCCTTCCTTGGACGAAGCCTCTCTAGCAGTGGACTGAGATAAGCTGTTGATGATGATGATGAATTTCTAATTTTGTATGAAAAGAGGACTCGAGCTGACAGTAGGCATATGTGGCTGCAATCACCTTTGATCTGCAATCAGCAATTGAAAGGCAAATTGAAACTTGAAAATCACGGATTTCTACATAACCATTGGGATCGGAGAACATTCATATAGGGGTAATAAATGTAAAATATTGGGTTATAAAATATTTATGAATAAATATTATAATTACCAAATGACCAAACAGGTAGGTGTGAGTAAGGTGACCTGCTGTCGCAATTCAAACCAGACGACGATGCTACAACGCTTCCTGACTTAAATCTGGGTGATTGTGGTTACCCACAAACATCGGTAATACCTACTTAGGATTTAGTAATCGCAGGTATTCCTAGTTTAGAAATCCGAGAATCGAACTTGGAACCTTAGTGATCATTGCTCTAAGCTTTTCTTCCTGGCTCGGCCTCACTTCGACAACTACTCGGTTATTCTTAACAAAAAATATTTCCTACACAATACTACATCCCCTTCAATAATCGTCCTATAATTGCGCAATAAAACACGTGCTAAGTCGAACGAAGGGTTCGGCGCCAAACAATAGGGGAACTAGAAGTGCGTAGCAGAACTGCGATCCATTTGAACGGTTTTAGTCTAAGTTACGAATGGATAGCGATTTATTTATTTATATAATTATATGTGTGTATGTGTGCATTTAAAATGTTGACGGATTCAGGTGTCTAATGAGACCTAGACTGGGTATCTTGACCGGTCACGTTCTGGCTAATGGGGGAGTCAGAAGTCTCAGAAAGTGGCATGCCAGTATGGAGAGAGTAATGAATGTAGAAACACGTCAGTTCTGAAATGTTACTATGTTTATATTAAAAATCATTGTATACAAGATAAATGTTAAATGAGAATGTAATACGTCATATTAGAAACTTATTTAAATTTTGACATCTGCAAGTTAGGTGTTCATATTAGTCCTTAAATAGGTACCTACTAATAAGTTATAAACTTGGACCAATTCCAATGCATTCGTCTTTGGAGTCAACTGAAGAAACGGATGGCCGTTGTCTTTTAGACTTGACAAATTATGAGTCGGGGGTTCAATTCCGGAGGGTGCACTATTGTTACAAGCGCAATGAAGTTTATTTAGTATGAAAATCGGACTGAATTTGTTTTAAAGGGGTGTAAAATTAAATTACAGTCTGGAGGGCACCGCGACAATAATTGCCCAATCAGTTCTCATTCTTGATTAATCATTTTATTCAGACAAAAGTTGTTTTATTTGCGTTTCACTAATTGTTGAAAATGAAAATCATTTTTACTTTGTAATCTTTGACATTCTGGTATATGAATATAGATTAATATAATGAATATCGCATCGCGGTATAAACACAGAATTATTTTATGCTTATGCTGATTTTTTAAACTACCTATAAGCATTAAAATGTTAACACCCTAGTCGAGATACTAAAACCACAAATGATAACAGAGATAAACCACAAAACCAATGCTTTACTTAAACACGCAATCATTTTAGCCAATTACACATAATTATAATGTACAAGACAGTAGTCATATCTTTATTGGCAATCTTTCAACTCGTTTTATTTCTAAGGCAGATGGAGAATTCATTGAACATTCAGTCGGAGTCCCGGGCGGTGAATGTGACGAGTAAAATCGACAAATGCGACAATAATGGTATTTTAGCAGCGAACAGGAGGCGTTACTCGGTACTTCTATTACATTCGCGGCCTCCACAATGGGACGAACAAAGCCGACGTGTTGGGAATCAATAAAAAAAAGTCGCTCCCGAATCTCGACAACGTGGATAAAACCGGCACGTTACGACTTACGTGTCACAATGGTAACGGCGTTACGTGAGCGACATACATAATTCTGCCGCGTAATTTGTATTAAACGGTCTATATACCTACTATAGTAACTGAACTTTTACATACAAAATAAGGAAACTTCCTTTTATGGCCAGCTTTCCTTCCTTCAGTATTAAGTTCGTAGTAAATGTATATATGCAAATTACCGGATACCAATATCGTGATGATTATGTTCTTCATTGCGACAATCTCCCTTTTGAATGTAATTGAAATAGTTATACCTAATACTTTTTAGTGATTATAATAGTTTTTAGTAAAATTAATTCAATTCAATTAAATTCAATTATTCTTTATTGTACACCTAAAGGCACAGAAACAAATACATCGAGGTATACAAAAAATGAACAGTACACAAAAGGCGGTCTTATCGGTAATAAGCGATCTCTACCAGACAACCTTATGTCTTATATTTGCATGCTTATATTTTTTACGATGATAATATACCAATACCTATTCATGCCTCTGAACACACAGGCTGAACTACCCGTTCGCCATTGGTTTACTTCGTACGAGATTTGTTTGAATGTAATCCGGCGAGTATCTATAAAGCAACTAAGTTAAGTCAACTAGCATCGTTTAATTTACTGATTTTGCAGTACATATTACGCATTAATAAATAAACACGGCGATATCAAACGAGATTAACATTCGAGGTAATGCGTTACGACGTATAAAGCTAGCAAAATTACCTAAGCCATCATCGTAAACCTACTTACTGCTTTCCACTGAATTCCGACAGAAGTTTGACTGTTTGAACTATGCTGTTTCTTACATACAAAACTATCTATACTTACGTTTACGCTATATACATTTCAACCCTAAATGTCTATACCGTGTTAACTAACTTTGCTATAGTAGATAGGTATCGTGAATTGTTTCTACAATGTATCGTCGCATCGTTGATTGCCTTAAAATAATTTCAATTCAGCTGCACCCAGCACTATAATTCTGTCTGGAATAATTGACAAAGCAATATATTTCGTAACCGCGTGTCTATTGACAAATTTATCAATGAGTATGAGTTAAAATTATTTGTTCTGCCACATAACTAAGTACTACTGCAAATGCATATAAATACAATTTATATGCATTACGAAATATTCTGATCTTTACTGCGTCTTCTATATCTGCATATTCGCAACTTCAAATATCAGATCTACACTCTCCGATTAGTTTAAAGAATCGTCTGGATTATAATAAGAAGTAGATAACCGATAAGTATGTAGATTACTTAGGGACGCCCGAGTTACTCCTCGACGGCCCTGCGGCTAGCTAGTGAAGCTCGTCAATAGCAATGGAGTGAAGGCCTTGGAAAGAAAAGGAGGATTTTTGAGTAAAATGATGGGCTAAAATAATTTTTGGAAAATAATAATGAATTACCTATATTATGAAAAGAATAATGTGTGGAAAAAATTTATTAAATGATATACAAAACAGACAGACTTCAAATATGTAGGTACCTATAACATGAAAAATTTGATTTCCTGCATTTCTAATTAGGGTGGAAGTAGTGCGATTAAGTGAGACAAATTCTAGTAATCAGAACGATAAGAAGAACTCAAGGGATGAAATTACTCCAACGATCAGGACGTAGGATCCTACCGTTCGACACATTGCCTCAAGCCGCGGAATCACCAGGAGACAGTTGACTTCTAAGAACGTCTGGATAAATAAAATCATCGACTCCTGAGGATATTTACCCCTCCAAATGGCGATAAAGAGTCATCAACAGAAGACGATAAAGAAAACGACGTGAGGCGAATTTTTTAAATTAGCTATAAACTTGAAAATTTCGAGGCATTCAGGAATAAAATCAGTAGTTTACATTTAACGAATGTGACACACGAGAGCCTAACAACTTAAGTAAATGATAAAGTAAGGTATAAAAAATAATAATAATTGCAATATTTAACATCTTTGAGAAATATCTAACTGGATTTGCAACGAAAATCAAATTAATGTTGGTGCTGGATTAAGATCTTTACGCAATACCTGTAACCAAGTACATACTTAACATCAAATAGATTTATATAAACTGTTAGTTATTAATTCGATGTGTATTCAGTGCTATTTCATCCATGGATTTTATTAACTATTAAAATATACATATAAATGTTACGTGCGCGAACATCTGGCCTACCAGTCTTTGCTGAAGTAACACGACAAGCGAATTGGAAAAACAAATTAATTTATCCCCTTGTCCGTCAGACCATAAACAACATCGTTTTCATGTATCAAAAAGGCGACGCCCGAATCAGCCATTACTTCATTGACTTATGAATCGTAAAATGTTTAAAGTTTCACGTCGACCACAGTATTTGATTTTGGCGTCGCCATCTCACCGTGACCACATCCTATCGACTTTAGAAGTCGATAAATCGGTTATTAAAACTGACCACATCTTTGTTTTTATAGCTTCTTTCAAACTGTATTTAAACACGTTTTTCTCCCAAGTTACCTCCTCAGTGGTTCTGTTCGGTTAAATAGATACAATTTTTCTTTAATAACCGTTGCATCCGGTGCGCAGGGTTTATATTCGATTGGATTTACGACTGTTTTCATTGCGGGCACTGTTTTATATAAATATGTGAGACGGTATCCGGTTGGTTAATAAGAAAAATAATATCTATTAAAAACAATTGGTGATGCTATCGTAGTATTTGGAAACGGTGTCATTACGATTTTGTAGCGTGATTTGATACACACATATCTTCACGCCAGGTCCCTCACGGGGTAGGCAGAGAGCACTGAGTGCCAAATATCTCTACTCTTACACACCTGCTGCGCTTCTTCTACATTCATCACTCTCTGCGTTTGAATTTCATGTTTATTTATATAATTTTTTCAATGTGTAGGTAATGTCTGACATTTTCACCTGAGTTTTTATTTATAGGTATATTGTGGTACTTTTGTTATTTATTTATTCAGTTTGTTGGTTGGTAGATGCCGCTCTTGTCGGTCGAAGTGTTTAATGTTAATGAAAGTGAAGTAACGTGTCTAAATGAAAAAAGTAGAAGAGCTCACAATAGGATATTAAAAAAGCAATTTTAAATTGACATTTTTCTGACTTTCACAATGTTTTACAAAATATGCCGAGACAGTCGTGTTTTGTATGTCTTTGCATCCCTTTATTGCTTATTTGAGGTATGAAATAAAATTATAATTTAAAGCTAATAAAATGTAAAATAATTTGCAATAAACTTTTTCATTGTTCTTAAACTAAGTGTCGGTAGCAATTGTAAAATCGATAAAATGTGTTTGTAAATTATAGATTTTAATTTGTTGCCTATATCAAATTATTATTCGGTTATACTTATTACTTAAAAACATTTGTAGATGTGTGTATTTCAGGTGATCACATTTTTGTCATTCAAACAATAAATCAAGATTAAATTTCTTAAGGAACGGGTATCGTAAAGCCTAAAAAAATATAAGCATAAAGAAAGGAAACTTTTAGCTAAATTATTGAATTAGAAATTATTTATTGAATATACTTTTACCTATGCTACGATGTTATCTATTTTACAGTTAAATGTTCTTTAGTCTTTATACACATGTTTACATATGTACCGACTTAACTGACGTATTTTTTTTCAGAAGGGCACGACTAGTTTCGAATCTATGCGAGGTCTTTCTTCATGACCTCCCGCCAATTGCAGAGAGGTCGCGGCGGAGACAATATACCTATAGATATCTAATATCATACTTTACATATCCAAGTATATCATCCAATTAGAATTTTTATTCTATTAGTATCTGAAAGAAAGAAAGAAAGAAATAAAGAAAGAAAGAACTAAAGAAAGAAAGAAATAAA
>DWDV01001515.1:0-13088 GCA_018245615.1 Mimoniades ocyalus | reverse complement strand
CAAGTGATATTTAAACTTAAAACGCACATTTTTAAGAGGTGCGCGCTAGGATTTGAACCCGGTCTCCCGGAGTGAGAAGACGAATTTCAACGACTAAGCTATCACTGCCAATTATATAGTCTATATATGAGGTAATTTCGATTTTTTCAGGTATGTGATTTTTTCAGTCTATAAAATAGAAGTGTAATTTGAAAAGACGAACAACGTATTTTAAAAAATTGAACATTTGTTCCCAATTACCTATCTCATGTGTTAGGTAAACGGTCCAAAAGATCACTTTTATAAACCATGTATTGGTAAAATACATAAAAATAAACCATAAAAAATATTTTGCGAAATTTACCTTTGCGACTGGTGATCGCGCTTATTACAATATTACCTTTAAGTGTGCCTCACAGCAGAACACGTATCTACCTACGTACGGTTCGGAAATAACATCTTATTTTCATAAATATGAAATAATAAAGCATTTGTCATATTCAACCACTTATGTACCGGTGGTGTGGTTAAAAAATTGGGTAAAATTAAGAGTAATTGCGTGGAGACACTTTCGCAAAGTGGCAAACGCGGTGAGACCTACCGACTTATGTATTGCATTTAACGTACATATATACAACATATTGGAAAAATATGACCCTGAAGCGAGAGTTCCGTAATAACTGTTTTTTTTATTAATAGATTCCAATGGACTTCGTGTTGGTTGCAAGCGAGACAGCCGATCGGGGAGATTCTGGCTTCAAATTTAGGGTCGGGCACTATTAAATTTTTCTAATTTAGATTTTCTATTAATGGCTCTGAGTCTGAATATGTACCCCATGCATGGGAATTGGCTCACCCCCTATTCTAGTAGGATGTAAGCGTAACTGGTGAAACGTGGAAGTTTTCTACATTCCTCTGCTATATTGATCGACAGAACCAACATTTCATTTTTTATGATTTCAATGAGTGCAGTTTTTTAAACAAAACAATGTAAAGAAACGTATCTGATTTCATCGTCTTAAATAAAGAATGCCAGCTTCGCTGATAGAGAGTGCGAACTTCCTGCAAACTCTACAAACATCTTATCTAGAAGTAAATTAATTTTATCATACACATGAAAATAGACATCGAGCCTAACACGCTATCCATAAACAAAAAGTCTCAAAATGCCGTCTAATGTTCACCCTCACGAGGCCAATGTCTAAGACTTTTATTTTATTTACATATATATACATTCCATGTATGTTGCATGATAGTTATTGTGAGTCTCTACAATTTAATTACAGTAATCATCAGTTTTAATTACACTACAATTTAATGCAAACAACCCGCACAGGCTGTGCAGGACTCCAGATACATCAATCATTGCTTACACACAGACAAAAACATTGTGCTATTATTATAACTACTATCGCACATTTTCTTTTTGTTTCAATCTTCATATTTCAGTACGAGGCGTGTGTTAGAGTTATAAATCGGTTTCAAAAATGTGATACTTCAACAAGAGGTGTATGAACTAAGTTTTTTTTTTACGAGTTTTACCCAAACTATGTAGTTAAGTGTAGTGAACTACGTTCATCGGAATTGTTCCTTCGCGGCACGTTTAGCACTAATCTCTATGTATAATTAAATGTTTCTGGGTAGAAATAAACGAGGCCACTAGCTGTCGTTAAGCGTAGGGATTCATTCAGAATAGTGACTTAAATGTACGTGAAAACATTAAAAAAATATAATTCGTATAGTAAAGACATGATAATTATATAACAAGTGAGATTAACTAAGAACGTTTGCTGTTATTTATGTAACTGTTACCCTCTTTTAGTTCACAGATAAGTTGGGTTAGTGTGATTTTACTCTACAATTTCACAGACTAGGAAATTACTTTATTACGTTAATCCAGTACAGATTTCCGAAGAAAAAAACTAATACTAGATTATATTTTTAATCACAAACCGACAAAATGTGTAAGCAAATTTCATATTTGCGTCAATTTCAAATACTATCAGAACGATGTTTATGTTAGATTTTTAACTCTACGTATATTCCGGTAATCAGGTTTACAAAATTAAGTAAAATGTATTAAAGTAGTGTATGGCTCTATCCAAATTTGTGCCGTATTTTCTATTATCAGCTTATTCGTAAGACTTTTTGTAAGGTAAAATCCATTCGGCAAAGACTTCATCGACGAACCTTAAACCTATTTTTGTAGACAGGGTGCATAGACGTTCATACTAAATATTATCTATGTATGTATGTATGTCATGAGTAAATACCTTTTTATCAAATTACCATCATCGTTTTCTTGTTGTACTACTTGTATGAGCTGAAAATAAGTAATAGTAATAATAATAACACGGAAAAAAAAATCTTAATATTTCATACGCTTATTATGCTATCATCAGATTGAAACGCACCGTCCGTTATGTCTACTATATTGGGTAAAATTTACAGCACCTAATTTTCTTACGAAACATATTATCTTCATTACCTTCCCACTATTAATTTTTTTAACTGACAACTAGATACTTATCAGTGTGCGCACGGCCTTACGTCGTGACCGTCAACCCATAACAATAACGCACGCCTAAATTATAACTACATATACACACATAACACATACAAAAACTCACCGAAAATAATTCCAAAAAGCCCCGGAAGGCAGTGTACAAAAACACGAAAATTCCTTTTTTTTTATTATTTCAACACTTTTTAGGCACGTAGTTTTATAGGTTCACTTCACTGTACACTCAATAATCGTTAATTATAAATCCACTGTTTTATAATAAAATATTTACACGGTAAATAAAACACACCAAACTTACAATGATGTTGATATTTCGTAACTTCATAAACGTTTGTGTGAAAACACGCGCGCGCAACCGACTCCCGCGCAGGTCGGGCAGAGACTGGCGTAAACTAACGCACCTGTCATCCGACAGCTAAAAAACAATAGCAAACACTAAATCCATAGTAGCCTCATCGGTCATGGTGCTGACAGCTTTTAGTACCTATTTTTGTACCAGTAATAACACTGTTTGTAGAGCGGAGGAAATGAACCGCTATCCTGCTTGCCTTGTAAACTTTACATTATTATTTTTTCCCCAATAGAGTAACGTTTATAGATATATTCTTTTGTACTTACAATTAAATTTGCTGGTGGGTGATGCCTGTATATTTAACGGGTGAAATGTGGGAGTGTACTACACTCCTATCCTTAACTCTTCGGGGTGTTACAGGTGTGACGTTACGTTTTTAACTTGATAGAGTCCCTTATAACATGAGATGGTTTCTTAAGTTTGACAGCTAGTCGGGTAACTGTAGGACGCTCGAAAATTGTTTTGGGCACACTGCTCCTTTATAAATTGATAGAAATTCTGGATTACGTGATATGTATTTCTCATGTTTTTTTTTTAGAAACTATCCTATAGATATCTGACAAGGTTTAACGACAATTGTACAGCGATCCGAAACGAATTAAAAAAATCGATGTGCCCTTTAAAAATTTAATATTACTTTGTCAAGGTTACCCCGGTAATTTAACAAAGCACAAAAATGAATATAACTGTTATATTAATTAAGTAAGAGATGATTTAATTTGCCAACACGCACTTGGCAAGCTTGGAAGACTTTATTCATCTCCTTCTAAATTAAGACCTATGTCCAACAGTAGATCGAAAAAAAGGCTGTTGGTGACAATTATAATGAATAGTTACATGTTCTACAATGTCTAAATAACTAAATTAAAGCTTTTCTGAAATAAAACTCAACAAAACATTAGCGCAAATTCTGAACGACGTGTGCATTTTATAAAATAGAGAAATTTTCACGGTTACTTGCACTTAGAACTGTGCTAATGATTGACCTTTATGTTGCTTACTGGTTACATAAGCTTTTATAATTTCCTTTTCGCGTCCATTCATGTTTCTAGCAAAAGGTCGTCTAAAACAATATAACAGTTATTTATACAACAGAAACGCAACATCACGCCTGTAATCCCCGAATAAGTAGGCAGAGGAATGTAGAATACTCCCACGTTTCACCAGTTACGTATACGTCCCACTATAGAATAGGTGGTGAGCCTGTCGCCATACAGCTGGCACATATCCAGATTCCAAGCCATTACTAGAAAATCTAAATTAGAAAAGTTTTGTAGTGCCCGACCCGGAAATTGAACCCAGGACCTCCCGATCGGCAGTTGCACTTGCAAACAACATGACCAACGAGGTAGTCAATGAATACAACAGTAAATGATTCAATTGACCCCTATATTATACTATCCATATAGAGTACTCTTTTGTTCCTTGTTTAACGTAGAAAGCTTTTTTACTTAAATCAACGTCATAAATATTTTTATTGGTCCACTTTTTAATATAAAATCTTAGAGTCTTAGATTAAGAAGCCATAGTCTAGCACGCTGATCAAGTGTGGGGACCTTCTTCAAGACTTTCTTCAAGACTTCTTTCACTCTAGAGAATATAATAGAAAACTCTAAGCTGCGCAAGTTTCCTCGTCATATTCTTCTGTCCCGTTACAATGAGTGATATTTAATAATGAAAACATACATAATATTTTAATGAAAGAGGAACAAATTCGAAACTAGGACCCCCGAAACGGAAGTCTGAATAAACCAAAAACTCAGCATCGCCTTAATCAATTCTGTGAAAAATACCTAAATGTATTTCCATATACATATATTATTATTCACATTAATTCTTTATATCGAATTGTAGAGTTATTTTTTTTTGTGAGTTCCATTCGATGTTATATTTTATTGCATAGAATCTTCGTTTAATATAAAGTTATAATAGAAAAATATTCTAATGATCCTCAAATAACACACAGTCCAATTTTACATGTTTTATACATCTCTACATCTTTTTCTTTAAAAAAAAAATACATCACAACGGCTCATTCTAATATTGTCACCTTTTCCACGGAACATACGGTATTAAACAGTAAAAAAAACTAATTTGGAATACGCAGATTAAAAATAATTATGAAGTGGCTAAAGAATGTGAAGGTTTTAATTGACTTATATAAAGATATAGTTATTTGACACTCTATACTCTCTGCCCGTCCCGTAACGGACCTGTCGTAATGATACCAGACGTTATTATTATTATTTATTAGTGCTTCGATTCTACTTTTATGTTCGAACTCTACAAAACTTACTCCACCGCATGAAAAATTCGCACACTAAATTCTTATTACTTGCCAAAGATACCGATCTCCATTCATTGAAACCCGTTACACGCATTAGTGTGAATAAAATTATGCACAATGACACATAGCATTCTTTTGTTTGTTTTTTTTATGACCAGTTATAATTGCTACAATGGACGGAAAATAGTGGTCCTCCCCCATACGTGTTAATACTTGACTCACCACGTTCTAATTAAATTCCGCAATAGCTTTGCAACAAACATATAGGATTTTTTACATTTGCTATCAATTAAACGTAAATGTTGACAAAGTAGATGCGATGCAGTAATTTAATTATCGCTCTGACTCTGTCTGACATAGTACAGATAGAGCAATATTATTTCAATCAGTCAAAATTTTAACAATTGAAAAGAATGAGAAAAAGTCGCAAATATTACATAAATACCTACTTATATGTATTTCTATACTAGTAAAGACTCTAGACTATGTCCTATTTTTATGAACTTATTGAATATAAGTTGATTAGAAAATAAACCTGCCTACCTATGTCTACCTATATTTTTTGCTATAAATTGAATAACACGAAATACTACAATTTTATGTAGTTTTGATTTACTTGAATATATATAAGAAATATATGTTTATAAAAATTATTATTATAAAAATAATGTTTATCGAAAGCTTTTAAGTAATCATGTATTTTATACAACTGTAAAATATCGTTATTATAATGATGACGTCACTCCAAGTTCTTTAAGGAATAGGTAGAGTTCACGGTGTGCCAATATCTCTATCCTTACAGAACAGACGTGCTTTTTATTCATTCATCACTCTTTTCATACACGATTTTCATCTAGCGCTAGGATAAATACATAATAATGATAATTATCATCATTATCAATGGTCAATTTTATATACACTATCATGTCTGAGCATGAATATTGATAAAAATTATAAAAAACAATAAAGTTCCCTTTATGTTACTATTAATACTAAAAGATTCGAAAGAACTCGAAGAATCTCCTAAAAAGAGTCGAAGAAATTCCTAAATTTAGTTTATTATTGAATGATATTGACAACACAAACGTACATTTGAATATTATATTAAGTTTTGAAGTGCATACGCGTGGGTACGGACAATGAATTATATACTGACTCAGATCGTACACAGCCTCTTCAAAGAACTCAAATAGGGCCATTCACCTTTAAATGGTCTTAGAATAGTCGGTAAGATAATCTGATTAGATCCATAGTAGGTATCAACCTACGCTTATACTAAGCTGTACTCTAACTTAATTCACAGTTGGGCTCATTGTTTTTTAAAGTTCTAAAATTCAAAAAACTTTCTGCCTCCACACTCCGCTACGTCTCTTCGGTTGTTAAATGCGTGATGTTACGTATTGAATGCGTTGCGTATTGAATCAAAATAATTGTTAATTGCATTGCATTGTATTAATCATATTAAAGAGACAAAACATTGATAGTTCTTCTCATTGACAATCAAATTTACCACATGTCGAAACATACCTAGCGCTACCATTTTTTCTTTATTCCCATTCGTACAAATAAATCGCACTTTGTTAGGCGTCTATATAACAAGTTTAGTTGAGTGCTTAATTAATTCGGTATTTAATTGACACAAAACTGTAACGTTATAACCATCTATGTATCACGGGTGTGAGTATATTAATCAAAAACCAGTTTCGAATTGTACAAAATGAGTTAATTTTTAATGACTCTACCAAACATCTCTACCTTATGACGTGTGCAATAGAGATTATAGTTCTGTGATAGAACACTATCGGATGATATATGCAAAATATTGAGACGAAGATTAGTCAACATGATAACATGAGGAACAAGTTGGACACACCGACTTCTGTTTGATTGTGATGAATGGCAATGGCGTAGTATACAGTGTATTTTAAAACTGTTCAATCGAACGTATAATTTCATTAACGAGTTTAACGTAGACTGCCTCGTTTGTCATGTTGGTTGCAAGTGCGACTGAACATCGGGAGGTCCTGGGTTCAATTCTCGGGTCGGGTACTACTATTTTTTTTAGATTTTCTAGTACTAGTTCGGAGTCTGGAAAGGATTAACAATGCTTTTGACTGTAACCAATACCACGAATTGTATTTGATTGTGAGCTTAAAACTTTACTTCCATCTACAACAGCCAAATGAGTAAATGAACTCCCAAGTTATCAGAACAAGCCCAAACATTCGTACAACGATGAGTGATATGATACTTCTATGACGGAAAATGACTACTTAAAAAGCGCTATCACATTGGTTCAGGGATTGAATTAAAAAACTACTTGCAGTCTATAGTGATACATTTTTATTTAATTTTCTTACATTTGTTAGATATAACACAAATCTGTAAAAGCATACTGAAATTATAGTTTGATTCCCCAATCCCTACTATTACCATAGACCACCAAGGGTACCTCTTAATCCAGCAGCGTTACACGCCCCCGTCGAAAGAAGTCCATTAACAAAAATTGTAACCGCTTAATTTATTATAACCCAACGCACGGGCATGAGTAAACAAGTGTCATTTACAGCGTCCAATTAGTGTCTTTACGTAAATCACTTAATAAGGCTCTGTCAAATAAACGTCAAGGACGTCAGTCGCGTGCATGATTGGACAGTTTTGACAACTGTCAATTTTGACAGCACTGTGAACGATTTTGACGCATCAACCAGGGTGGTCGTCATTGCTACAGAACACACACAAGCAGCGACTATAGTACACTGATAGTAAACGGCTAGTGAACAATTCAATTAAAAACATTAATACTAACATGTATGGTTTTACAGTGACTATAAAAAAGCTATGTATAATTTCATCCGAACTATTCAGCAGCAGATACGTGTGAAAGTTACACATTAGAGAAAAGAAAAATCATCCATGACGCATTGGTACAAAAGATAAAATTAAACCAGGGTAACGTTCTTTATGTCGTGGCTTATGACGCAAATTGATAATGATATAAAATGGACTCTATAAAAGAAAGTGTGCGACACTTTATATGTGGTTAGGAGATTTCTTTGAATGCACAAATTATATCGTTTCTTGAGTTTCTATTCGTCGGGTGTCATAAAATGAGTGGTGATCAAGAAGAAAACTTAACTTATAATGCCCTTATATTTATAATCTTATTAATTCTTATAACAATTAATTCTTATACATTGATTTTATAATGCTCTGTTTAAGATTTATCATCATCAACCATTCGTCGTTCCTTTGAACGTTTGAGTTGAACACGTTTCTCCTCGCAGAATGATAAGGCCATCGTCTGGTACACTGGCCAAGTTTTTAATATTCTCATCGTTATGTAATACAATTTTAAGTTTAACCCATATATTTTTCTACATTACATATTTAAACTATACTCATATAAGTATTTCTCTCAAATTTCCTTCTCCCTTCCTTTAACCCAACTTCAACATCCCGAAGTCAGCTGTATACAGTGAATCATACACAGAATTATCTAATGACTATAAGGATACAACATCACAAAAGTTCAATAATACAATGGAAGCTATCAACTTATTAAAAAATTTAAAATTACGAAATTATAATAAAGACCGCTAAACATTGTAAGAGTGTCGAAGTAAGAAATTTCATATTACTACTTGCATTCATTTAATTACACCTTCCCAATTAAAACCTGTAATTTTATCGAGTTAGGCTGCCGATAAAAACCGATGAACAATAGAAAAATTAAAGTTTCACGTGTATTCGTGAATAAAAATCGTAATTTTCGCTGACGTTGGAGAATAATTCGAGGCATGGCATAATTTCTCCAATTTTTTTCCCATTTCACGTGCCACGACCGCCACGCTCGCGTGCCCGTTGCCCTCGTGCATTAATGTTTTTTGATGACGGCGCTTTTTGAACCATACTCGTAACATGGAATGGGAATAAATTTCGATGAATTTTGCATGCGACGATAAGTTTTTTTAATAACATAACTTATAATTTGTGCTACGATGATATATGCTTGCTTTTAATGTATCATATATTATTTTTTTCAGTGATAGTAATATATAAAAGCAAATAATTTCTATGTACTATTGTCTGCCACATTGGTCGAGTGGTTGCGCGAATGCCGATCGAGAAGTCCTGGATTCAAATTTCGAGTCGGGTACTATTTGATCTTTCAAACTAGAATTTTTAGTTAAAATTTGTAGTAGTCTGGATTTGTCAAGGTGTATGGAATAGGCCCATCACTGTTTCCCAATATGTGTAGGTGCAAGTGGTGGTACGTGGGAGTGTATTATACTCCAACGCCTACCTCTTCGGGGATTACGGTCGTGATTTCTATATAAACTATGATTTTATAAATTGTATTCTTCACTAGTATCCTTTCTCCGTTTCTTAAAAAAATGCAACCCTTAAAGAAAACCTTGACGAGAAGCAGTAGAAAAAATTAAGCTAAAACTAAGTAGACTTTCACTGGACTGAAATATTCAAATTAAATATACCTACTCTAGGCGTGAACAAAGGCGTTACTAATTTATAACTTCGAAACGAACTGTTTACTTTGTTTCATTATTCGACTGTATCCCTCGACTTTTGTAACTGAGCTGCAGAGGTTAGTACACATTTTACTATAACGCAAAACAGTAACATCTCTTGCCCATTATTTTTTAATTAATTTAATATAAAGAGACGCACAAATTGTATTACGTGTGTAACAACACATATTCCCTTCCCTGAAAAATAAATAATGGTTTTATTAGATTTTATCGAAGAAATTGCACCAAATGTGCCTAGAGTTAGAGTTACTATACGCCAATAAAACCGCAATGCGGCGGCATGGTGGGGCAACGAAACCGTAGGTAATAGTTGCCAACAAACTAACGCGTGAGACGAGCAACGAAAACGGAATCAAAACTTCTTTGGGTTGGTTATACTGAACAAATATGTAGAAACATGTCTCATATTCGACAGGTATTCATTAAATTTAGGAGCAAGATGCACGTAAAGATTCATAGCCGAACCCACAGTTGGGCAACAGTGGCCAGACATGGTCGGATGCGTACATACGGCCCGACAGAGCGTGTAACAAGGGCGTCGTTATTTGGTTGTTTCTTCTGCTGTCTGCCACAGATAATTAGTGAAATCCGTCAAAATTAGTATTAACTAGTTAGTTATATTAATTGAGTTGTGAATCAAATCACGATTTATCTAACGAAAGTTTAAAAGATATCCAGCAAGGTCAGATTGTTGCTGTTTATTTATTCTTTATTGTTATTACCGAAGGGCGGACTTATGTCAAAGACTTTGCCAAATATACATATTTGGATATTTTTATATGCGTATACCAAATAAATCTTGTAACCAAGGGAATAACTAAGGGGGAGGTTTATTAAGCAAATCACAATTGTTGCTTAAAACGAATATAATCCATAACATCTACATCAACTATACGGGTGGCGTTCCGGTACGCTCGGTACGCACACTCAATTTGTACCACACAGTTGTAAGATGTAAAAATGCTTCCTTCTGAGGTATTCCCGAAGCACTATAACGCAAATGATCATAAGTAGCCGTGACTATTGCCATTAGGTGACCATTTGCCTGTTTTTCAGGCTAAACATAAAAAGAGATGGAAATTAAATTGTCACGAACCTCTTCAAAAGCAATTTATGTTTTTCACCAAGTAATAAGAAATGAACAATGAAAAATATTAGCAACTTGCAAAATACCGTATTTAATTGATCGAATGTTACACACGAGATGTAACAATGTGTATTTTGTAAGTTTTTTTTATATTATTACAGTAACAGTGGTTCGTTGTGCGTTGTTTGCAATACAAGTTACATCTGCTGTACATATTTTGACATTTTGACGAGGCCTATATAAACGGTTAAGCAATTAATTACATTGATAAACAATAGACAATAGTTCTTATATTATTCATACAATTACAAATAGTCAAACTTATTACAAATTATTTTTGTAAACTTTTAATTACTAGAATTTGACTAATTATATCTGATTCAGTTGCTTACCTATTTTATGACGTTTAAAGTTCCACTGTTAGTCATAGGCTCGGAGTTTAAAAGGGTTAGGTCTTAGCCAACTACATTGGCCAAGGATAGATTGGAAGGCTTAACAAACTTTAAAGAACATAATGGAGAACTTGTTCACGATAATTACCTCATCTTCATATTAAATGATGTTTCATATCAAAAACTATTTCTCCTCCCTCCGTAATTCCCTCAAAAAGTAGAAGACTCATAGTAGAGGTGCATTCAGAGTAAATGAAGAGAATGTTAACAATTTTCGTAATAATTAATGTTAACAAAGAATTCTCTGATGTACATAACTACTTGACGTTCCAACTACTCAGTGTCATCTCCACAAAAGAACACACTTCCGACATATCAAACATTCTTTCCCAGTTGCAAGAGAATTAAAAATAAATTCATATCAGTATCCACGGACGATTGTCGCACGTCATAATATTCGGTCTGTCCATAAAGATCATCGACATTTTTATATTTGTATGAACTAGGTTTATAGTGTAAATGGAATTTAATGTTGCAGAAAACATATTTTTCCGTTTGAGCCAACCTTACTAATTTTGTGTGTTTATTGAATAAGAAACTGATAAACATATTTTTAACGCCTTGAGGTTTGTTACCTTTATATTTGCTTGTTGTGCCTTATTTATTTACGTATTTTATTTGAATATCAATAAACAATAAGTAAAGGACGGATTTAATGCCGAATGGCATTTTCTACCCGTCAACCCAGAAAATATAAAATATACAAAACAAACAACTATTCCACAGTGGGACGTAAACGTAACTGGTGAAACGTGGGAGTGTTCTTGTACATTCCTCTTCCTACCTCTTCGCGGATTACAGGCGTGATGTTACGTACAAAACAAACAAATAAATTATGTAATAAAGTGAATGTACGATATATTTTCGGACGAACCCAGTACAATGGAAACGCACAAATACTAGAACAGTCGAATACCTCGCCGGACAGCTGAGCCACAGCCACCTGCCGCGGCACGCGCCGTCTATAGCAGTAACACATAAAATAATGTTGGATAGTAAAATTATTAGAAATTATTGATATTCAGCGGCCTCCCGTCCTTGTGCTCGATGTAAAGATTGTATCTACACTTCATATCTATTTAATTGTAATACATTTATATTTAAATATTGTACGTCGTTTTACACCATGTTATTATATAAAATTTCATATACTTTCATCGAATACATAGTTATGTGTCAGTTATTAGTATTATTATTACTATTTATGCTAATCGTTTTGTCCTCATTTTTTTCTAATTTATTATAATTTTTTATGTTTTTTCTATTTACCTTTGCTTCAGTGCTTTTGTTATAAAAATGATGTCTGGAAAAATGACGGGGTATATTATAGTACGTATTCAAAAAAAAGGATTACTAGTTTCACAAATAATATTGTATCAAAATTATATTTTCCAATATTCGCAACGGAGAACTTAATTACAATTTTCGACATGAAAGGTTCGAACTCAAACGCCTTTGTTAAAATTCAGCAAATCATTGTTAATTTGTAAACAATTATAAAACCAAATTGCTTCGCCACAAAAGCGTAAACGTTCTATGGTGTCGGCAGATACTGCATGTCAATTAATTTACGCCTTTTGTACCGCCTTCCTTGAACTGCTCATTCCCCCGGTGCGCTTTCAGCCTGAAAGCTATGTGAAAAGCTAAGTAACGTTGACATAGTCAGCTCAAAAGAAAATGTCACAAACAAAACGGTGCAACTTGGATTAGAAAGGTAGTAGATATATGATAACAATCTCAGATTAATATATTACCTAAATTCAGTTTTCAATGAATCACTAAAAAAAAAAAAAAGTAACTTCACGCCTGTAATCCCCGAAGAGGTAGGCAGAGGAATGTAGAACATTCCCACGTTTC
>DWDV01001514.1:0-13092 GCA_018245615.1 Mimoniades ocyalus | reverse complement strand
ACGTGGGAGTGTTCTACATTTCTCTGCCTACCTCTTCGGGGATTACAGGCGTGATGTTACTTTTATAAAAAAAAGGTATTAATTGAAACTGGCATTTTGATCTTTGTTTCCATTAAAACAGCTCTTAACTTCTAACTTTGATTATCTTTAAACGTAATGCAAATAAATCTTTATTTACTCTCTCTTAGTAATAAGAGCTAAACTATAAGTGTGCAGATTTACTCGTGATGTTTTCCTTCACCGTTACAGCAAATAATATTCCAATTTGAAAAATGCACATAGTTTATTGTAACGAATGAATTCAACGAAAGGATTTGAATCTAGAACTGCCGAAATGGAAGACAGGATTCAGAAGACTGCAATGGTATATACCTACCTATTAAGCTATCATTGAATCCACTAATTCTCATTTAACATTTATTGTTACAACTATAAATGCAAATACGAAACGCAAAAACTAACTGAACGGACATGACGATATAAATACTATGTCACTACGTAACAGAAACGCAATAAGTAAAGTTCAGATGTGTTATTGCAATGGCGACTACGGTCTCCGCTATTTATAAAGGCCAGCACTTGAAGCGCTTTAGAACAGAACAAAGCGGCTAAATCATGGCAGCTCTAGGTGTATCGTGTTAGTTGCAGGCCATTGTTCCTTCCGTTATAAAATAATCATCCCCCAACGCTTGCGAAATGTCGTTTAGCTATCGATTCTATGTAAACGGCTTAGCAGCGATTGGTGTGTTTCATTAAAATTTGCTCTCTGCTAGCCCCATAAAGGAGCCTGGCGTGATGATGTAAGAATTAAAAAGTTAAGTTTCAAACATGCCGTTCGTATGCGTTATTCGTTTCCATTGCAGTTTTGGTATTTGTAGGTATAAGGTAGAAGTGCATGTTTTGCAAAAGGAAAAGTCCATATTTTACTATTTTTATGAATTTATCATGTACTTTAATCAAAATAACATTAACAAATATAAACAAAAGCGTAATTTACCGTGAATTATCTTACGAAGTGTTTATTTATAAAAGTAAATATATAGTTTATTTGTCTAATCATCATAGGCCCGGGCCCCGTCCAATTTAATATGAAACGCGTCTGTGGGTAAGTTTTCGAAGATATTATTATTAAATCGATTTACTAAAGTGTACATCAAGCGCGGCACGTTTGCGACGATAGAAACATTCGGTTCTCTCTGGCTACCCTTAAGCAGACCTAACGTGACGATATACTAATAACACTACTAAACTATGTAAATTACGTATGCATTAATTAATAAAACTGCAACGACCAATCCACGACGCACCGAGTATATTGCATTCTATGATCGAAGCAGCAAAGGAAAGTAACAAGGAACTCGCAAACGACAAGGGAATCAATTGATCACGTGGCAGGGCGCGGCTTATTGTTGAGGCTCTATTGATTTGAGGTCTTTCACCTTCATCCCGACGGAATTAGGGAGTGAAAAGTCACTACAACCCACTATTTATACAAGACACAAGTATATTCTCGACCCTTTTTATCGTTCCACTGTTGACCATAGATCTCTTTTAAGCTGAAAGGTTAAAATCATAGGCTGTATATGTACATATTTATATGTATGACAAAACATCACGCCTGTAATCCCGGAAGAAGTAGGCAGAAGTACGTAGTATACTCGCACGTTTCACTTGTGACGTTTACGTCCTATTGCCACACCTACGTGAGCCTGTTGTCTTACACCGGGCACAAATACAGATTCCGAGCCACTACCGGAAATTAGTACCGGAATATTGCCGCGTATATTGTATGAAATACTTACACAATGTGAAAAGTCCTAACAATATCAAGCTATCTCCAATAGAAGACAGAGCGAAGGCAGTAGCTATGAACGGAACGAATCAATGAACGAATGAACGACAAAGGAATCAATTTATCACTTAGAAGGTCGCGGTCATTATTCAAGCTCTATTGATTTCAGGTCTTTCACCTTCACAGGGGAAGGTTTTATCGGAATCGGACAATCAATTTTGCCAGTGACGATTGGTAAACCAATAGACGATTCGTAAAACCTAATGCTAGTAATAATCGAAACCTAAATTGAAATGCCGGTAGAACAAATCCAATATAATTATGTTAAAATTCAGGTGAACGTTTAATTATTTACTTTTTATTAATTTTACCGATAGGAGGAAAGTTAAAAGATTTTCAGAAAACAGATTTTAATGACACAATGTGACATTTTATAATATTAAAACATAATTACTAGAAAAATAATATCAATGAGGTGAAAGAAAAAAACATTTATTTTCAACAAATAAATTATACACTGTAAAGTTGTCTCGACGCATTCACCCGGAATACATTTTGCTGAACTTAGTACAATTTGAAAAAGAAATAAAATACATCACGAAAAATATACGAAGCCCGTAACAACGAAGCAAAGACAAACGAAGCGTAGAGACGACGTGAAAATAGAAAATAAATTATCAACACTTGTCATAACATCGAAAATATTACTGAGATGTTATTAGGCAGCGTTTAATTCCAACATTTACGAATACAAGCTATTTTCGACTCTAACGTCCGAAAATAGAACCGATAATGAGAGAAACTACATAAGTTTTCATTATACTCTCCTTAATTGTTGCAGCGGTCATGTTAAAGCGTTCATTTCGCGATTTCGGGAAATGATCATTTCACGCGAATTTAATTCTAAAGTTAAAACTTGTAAAGTCGTATTTAGTATGCGCTAGGTATATTTAAAACTGATGCCGTTTTTTGACCACATGCTGAGCGCGGTCATGTTCCTATAGCAGGTAATACACTATATGGTTAGTACATTTTTCGATTTCAAATGTAACATAAACGGTAACGTTACGTCAATAATGCCTGAAGAGGTAGGCAGAGGAGTGTAGTACACTCAAACGTTTAACAAGTTACGCTTATATCCCACTGTGGAACAGATGATAAGACTATTGCTATGTACACGGATACAAATCAAGACTCTCAGTCACTACTATATCAGAGAGTCGGATGTTATAACTATAAATTCTAAGTTAGGAAAATCCAATAACATATGAATACCCTGGGTTTTGAACCCAGAACCTCTCGATCGGTGGTCGCGCTTGCAACCACCCGACGTACAACGCAGTTCTTCCATTGAATTTAGGTAAAATATACACATACAAATCTAGTTTAGCGTTTTTCAGAGCGGTGCTAGCAGATCGCGGTATGGCGCGGTCTGCTCAGGCACAGCTACGAGTACATGTCCTAGCCGCCTATGAGCAACAATGTAGGCGGTACGAGAAGGGAGGCCTATGTCCAGCTCTAAGGGCGCTTTCAATTTAGACGTTTCGTGTCGGACCGCTGCATTGCCGAAGCGGTGCGTTTGTCGTATGGCGCACGGACGGTCGTTTGTTTTCATACAAAGTGCACGGTGCGGCAACAGTGCGGCGTCGGTACCGCGAACGCCCGTCGACAGGACGGCAACGTCGCTAACTCCTAATGTTCATTTCGCTGTTGAATAGTGCGGTGACTAGACCGAATTTTCATATTTATTATTTCCTTAAAATGGATGATATAACTGATATAGTATATCTGAAGACAGTTTCTTGCCGTTGAATTTTACTCTTAACTAATTCAAGTAATTCGTCGAAACAATCTCTAGACATTCTTAAGTAATTAAAAAAATTCCTTGGATCTTGTTTTAACCTAGGGTAAAGATTATGGAAATCACCAAAATTACATGTTAACGAAAACATCGGTGATGCTCTTTTACGGGGGCGTGGTTTTTGTTTCTGTTTGACGTTTTTCAACAAGAGCACTAACAGTATGTTTCTTCGTCAGAGTCCATGCCTTAACTGCGATCAAAGAAATTTAAAACATCACTAGTATACAAACGCACGGCAGTCAGATACGCTTTCAATTTAGGCGTTTGGTGTCGGACGGCTACCGTACTGCAGCGGCACGGCAGCGGGTCATAACCAGCGGTACGGTAAACGTGCGGCAGCGGTCCGACACGAAACGTCTAAATTGAAAGCGCCTAAACTGCAATATACTGCTAATGAATGAATAATAATTTTAAAAAATGATAGACACAAACGTTACATTCGACCGTACATCACATTCATTTAGTACACGCAGATTAAAAATTAATACGTAAATGAAAATTAAAATACCGAAAACATCACAACTAACATAAATAACGGCGTAATACAAATAAAAAATTTAAATAAATAATACAATGTTAAACATTCAGAGACAAACAGCAACTACACAATCATTCATTCGTGCATGACATCGCTGCCGGTCGTTCAGTACACACGGCTCGCAAACTGATTCAGCGCATTCAATTGTGCTGTAAGCCCTGTATAAACAACGCGAACGTGCGTCAGAATTGGTATGCCTTGTATACAGAGTGATCTAAATCCATATAGAGCTATAATTACAGTGTAGAATAGAATGTTTATATGCAATAATTGTAACTGAAATATGACTGATTAGACTGCTTCGTTAGTAAGTGACGCGAGCATGCTGATCGAGAAGTCCTAGGTTCGAATTGGAATTTTTTAACTTATAATCTCTTTTGAAAATTTCTAGCAGTGGCTAGAAGTCGAAATTTAAGCCCGATGTATGGGGATAGACTCAACCCTTATTCCATGGTGGTACGTAAGCATAACTGGTGAGAAGTGGGATGGTACTACACTGCTCTGCCTATCTCTTCGGCGATTATAGGCGTGGTATTCGTTAAATAAGAATTTATTCGTATACATGAATACATATAAAAATAATTCATGAATATTAAATATAAAAATACTCTATAACTAATTGTGGAATAACTTATTCGCAGTGAGCGATTAATTTTCAACATTTCCCACATTCGTTCACGCGACAGGTCTAGCTATTATACAAAGAGCTTTATTCGAACGGTCCTGGTGTGGTTCTGATGAATTATTGTTCTTTATACGTATAAAAGGACCTTTATATTATCCGGAATGCACACAACCGTGAGATATTTATAATTGCGAGTATTACAAATACGTACTACAAGAATGAACAAACAATATTAAAATGTAATTCGTTCGTGACGCCAATTACATTCATTCGTACGTTTAATGCTAGCGTAATGAGTCTCTTTCAAACAATTCTGACATTTTGTGATGTATTGTTAATCGTATTCAATATGATATAGATTCTATATAGAATGAATGCAATTTTTAAACAGTTTATCGCTTAATTAATTATAGTACTAATTTTAACTTGCTGTAGAAATTCTAAATGAATCACATATGTAATGCAATAATGAAAAATCCAACACTGTTAATGATTCAAAAGAAGTAAATAAAACCATATTTATAATTTAAAAATATTAATAATATTTCATGAGAAGGATCCGTTATTTCAAATTAAACTCTTCAGTTCAGTCTGTCAATTTCAATGATGGGAACAAATCTGGTCAGAATTATCAACCAAGTTTTGGTATAAATTCATGTCAAGATAACTTATTTTCAGGGTCCAGATTCAAGATAATTATACTTTTATACTTAACCGACTTCTCACTCTTATCGCAAGCAATAAGTTCTTTCATACATTCGTTAACTGCTAGCTGCTACGAGTAGTTCTTTTCATGACATTGATACATTAATTAAGCTGCAGTACTTAAATTATGTATAACATAATGAAAGAGTCCGTGCTTTAAAGAGGGTTATCGTAATTTTGCAAAAAATGAATTAAACTAAAAGATTTTTAAGCCGAAAAATCGCGGCGGGCGTCCATTATCTCGAATTAATCTCGTCAAAAACATCCACGCTGAGCGGAAAATAATTTAATTTGCACGTTTCCACTCGCGAAATTCGATGGCACTCGAAAGAGTAAACCGTTTGAGTTCTGTATGAAAAAGCAATTAGAATAATGAACTTCAAGAGCGTTCAAAGACGAGGGAGGCCGTCCGAGCCACGTCGACCTGCCTTCCGGAACCCGGTAACTATTTCAACGGATTTCCTTAACCTGGTTTTTACATAAAGGCCCGCGGGACCCCACGTTTCCTACCCTCACGTTCGGGCGCTAAGATTTTCGCCCGCAATCTCTTTAATATGTTGAAGTACCTTTTCTTTATTGTTATCGAAAGGCTTCCGAGCGTTTTTTCGACAGGTGTTTTGTCCTAGAGCTACGTACAGAGCTACGTACAGTCAGCGGGGAAAATACAAAGCGATTCAAGTCCTCCTCAGGCGCCTTAACATTCTATTCATGCTAAATTGAAAGAAAAATTTAGCAATATAAGAAAGAAAAAGATCGAGTGGCGAAATTTTATTTACTTTGTGTAAAATATCATAAATTCTTTTGTAACTCATATTACTCGTACTCGTAATTTATTAAAATAATGTTTCTTGTCTCCTGGGAAGATAAACATTTGTCATATTGGGCGAATCCGTTTTGAAACAATGTCCTATAGACGTAAGGGACCTGACGTAAAGAAATGTATATATGTATTTCTTTCATTTTAATACAGTTAATACTACCAAATATACAAAGCATTGGTAATCATAATATGTATCAACTTAACTCATGTATGTTTTTTTGGGAGAGTCCTACAAGTTTCAGATAAATCAACGTCCTTCTTAATGTGCTGACGCCAGTTGCCGCGAATTGCGGCACACATTAATCTGTATATTAATACTAGTTAAATATATTCGTATACTGCAAGGTTATTTAGAAATTGTGTAATTTTAACAATTTCGCGAGGATAACAGATCTAAATAAAACTTCACACACTCCTACACACATGTTGTGTTCCGTATTACATAATACATTATTCTAAACGAGATGCTCTTATGCGACTTTTACAGCCGAACTTCTCTAGTAAGCTTAATTTAGTCGTAAAGTTTTATACAGGGTGCGCTCGTCTAAACAAGATCCTGTAACATTTTTATAACATGTAACAGTAACAAACATGGACATAATACGCCAATTGTGATATTCCACTAGTAATTATAAAATATGTATAATATTATGACGTGGTTTTTACAACCATGGTGATGGTCAATGATGAAGATTTACGACTGCCCATTGGGGAGAAAAACCGATATCGAATGGTAGGAGATAAAATAAATATCTTAATCGTTGTTATCATCGTCATCGTCATTTTCATCATCAACCTGTATGACTCCACTGTTGAAAGTAAGCCTCCTTTACTTAGTGCCACCGTCTCTTATCATCCACAATATAGGTTGAATATAAATAATGTATTAAAATACACACTGATCTATGATTTGATCACTATTTTAAAAAAACCCCTTTTGTCCCCCAAATCTTAGTACAACCCGACCGGGAACAAAAAGCTATAAATACCCCAAAATTGTACCCTCTGGGAGGCATTAGCATAATCGCCCGCTTAACAGTCCGGGGGAATACCGCTCAGAGAGGCCCTTGGAAATTTGTTTTGGAAAAATATTATTTAGTTAAGTACGAAGTTAAGTTACGAAGTTAGGACTAAAACATTGATAGTGTTCTGTTTTAAGCAAAGTTTCGACTTTACTGTCCTACGTACAGTTCATCGCGCATTAACACTAGTAGAGATCCCAGCGTAATGCGCCTTGTACCTAGATGGCGCCACGAACAATGTAAGCTTGTTAAAAGTTGGCTGAAAGGCGTAGGTTCGACTCGCTGTCCTCGCTGACGGGTCTTAAAAAAGATTGGTATCTAACAGTGAACTAACTTTGGTAGATCATGGAAATGGACGATGTACCATAAAACACGTAACATCACACCTATTATCTCAGAAGAGGCAGCCAGCGGAGTGCATTACACTCCCACACACGCACATGTTATAAAACACACGTCTGTAACAACTATTAAATAACTACACAATTCGGAATGTCCATTGTATGACGATATGTGCGTACGAGTATATAATACCTAGTAACGTGATCGACACTTTATATCTTGGCTATAGAGTTATTTTTTGTTGTCATGTATGTAAGTGATTATCAACAATATTTTTGTTAATAAACTCTTTGAACCTAAACACCACGTAAGACAGTTTGTATAATATTTACAAGTGTGATTGCCGAGAAAAATGGCCTGGTCTCGACACCCGTGTTAAGGAAAGTATTATTGGGTTTGCTAACATCAAAATCGAAGTTGTAGCTCCACTTGTAGAGTCTAGATTTGCGCTCGCTGTATGGAAATATCAATGGCGTATCAACGTATAATATAATGGGTGGAAAGTAAAAGTACAACTCTCCTGCCCACCCGTTGTAGTCACAGGTGTGATGTTATACTCACAATAAAAAAGTACCTACTTAAGATGAAGTAGGCATTGTCGTTTGCGCGAATTATTAAAACAATTGGAAGTTCTTCCCGGGGTACATGAGGCAAATTGATACCGACACTCGCCGTGAGCGCCAGTCGGATCCTTTACCGCTCGGTTTATTTCCTCCCGTCCGACCCACGTCGCGCGCTGCGATATTTTCATATAATTTGGGCAAAAAAACACCTGTACTCGGAAAATAGGCAAGCAGAAATGTGTATTGTGTCTTTTCTCAAGTGAATGTACGAAATGGGCAACCGTTGGCCAATTTGCTTTTTACGTTTAGATACGTGCATTTGAAATTACTATTGTATGTTTAAACTAACAGTCGAATGCTTTTTCCATCAAATGTGCTATATTAATACTGAAAAGTTGTATTGTTAGGCACATAATGTATCTACCTACCATAAGCAATATTACAATTAGAACATAAGGGTATACTTTTTAGGATCAATATAAGTTAATCTCAAATTAGAACGACGCTATAATGATCATAATCGCTTGTAAGTATTTCACATTCCAAATACAACGCGTGCAGAATTGTTACAATAAGTCACGCTATTCACTACCTAACGCGCAGACCATTAGCCTGACACAGGTGATTTGTTAGTAATGTAACAGAAATCGGCTCACTTGAACCTATTTATCTTCTTACTTTTTGCCGCATGTAACACATGTTTACTTTACAACCAGTGTAATTTTGAAATGGCAATATACCTTAATGCAATGAAAATATTTTTTTAGCATTTACACCATAGTAAAAAAAGACAAAGTTTTCAATTATTCTTGAATATGGTTTTAATTATTACTGCCTCGTTGGTCGTGTTGGTTGCAGCGCGACTGCCGATCGAGAGGTCGTGGGTTCGAATCACATTTTTCTAATTATTTTTTCTAGTGTCTCGGAGTCCGGAAAAGTGCCCGGTGTATGGCAATAGGTTCACCGCCTATTCCAAAGTGGGACGTAAACGTAACAGGTGGAACGTGGAAATGTACTACATTCCTCAGCCTACCTGTTCAGGGATTACGTGCGTGAAGTTATGTTACGTACTACAATTTCATTACGACCATAACAATACTACGTATAATAACATCAATATAATTATCTTTTTTCCGAATTCCATGCCACTATTAGAAATTATGTACGTAGGTACTATACAAATTGTAATCTTCTCAAGTCAGTATATTTTCACTATTGGATACAACTCTCCACTAAATATAAGAACGGTTAAGGCCGTAGTCAGTCATCCGTCGAGTGTGGATTAACAGACTTTAGTCATTTTAGAGAACATTCTGGAGAACTCTAAGAAAGTTTCCTCGTGATGTTTGTTCACTTATACCGCAAGTCATATTTCATTCAAAAACACTATGCTATCACTGTTCTGTGTGATTTTATATTATAGATGCTTTAAACATTCAATGTTATTTTATTATTAATTTAAACCAGTACATTAACTTGAGTTCTAGGAAATCATGCATTACAATCATATCCATACAATCTATAATGACTTCCTTTTGCAGCTCTCGCAGTGGGAAAAAATTCATTAAATTAAAAACCTGGTTCTTCGTTAAATAGTTAAGAGGAGTTTTAATCTAATTCCTTTTTTCCACCGCCTCACTGCGCAAGCGAGTCCTAGTTTAATTAACTTATTCCGTACTCTCAATTTCCCGCGGTATTTATCTCCCGGTTACGTATCACTGGCTATTGTCCAACTTCTTCCTGAAAGCTATTACTATGTGCCAAGATTTTTTAAAGTTAAGCGCCATCTATCGGACTTCTCAAAACTATTTAGGTCAAATCTTGATCAGAGAATTTTGTTATTCCTTTGGGGGATGTGATATAATAATATACCCGCCTGTACATATTCCATACCGATTATTTGAACTTTAGGTTAGGAGCTAATACCTATAGTAATATATCGACCATTTTTACATGTCCCAAGCGCCCATGACTTTTGAGGTTCGTACAATGTACAATTTACTATTTTTTAACAGAGGACTGTTGAACACGGGTTTCCCCTCAGAATGCCAGGGGTTAAGGCCATAGGCTACCACGCTGGGGAGTGCGGAGCCTTTATTACCCACCTCTGTACTCCGAATCAACTTTAATTAATCTGCATATTCAACTTAATTCCGGTCCTACTTTTGGGTCAGCGTACCGCTGGCGTTCCTCCAAATCCCGCTCGCGAATCTCTTAGCAGTTCGCTAGGATATTCCTACTGCAGAATCACTGCAATAAGGTTTTGTTAAGCATTTCTTGTTGTTTAACCCGAAATTTCTGTGTTTACAACGAAGAAATTATTTATAAGTGAATGTAAATCGTTACTTGCAAACAATATTAAAACGTAGATCGTACTTGGAAAAACAAAATAAATGTTATGGACAAACAAACGAATAAACTAAATAATGAATTACGTAAGTTTTATACAAAATAATGTATCATATGGTAATTAACAACTTCGGTAACTTGGCGTGTAAACATTACTTTAATGATGCAAAGCGAATAAACGTAAGTAACATCACGCATTTAATCCCTGAAAGTGTAGGCAAAGAAGCGTAGCACACCCCCATGTTTCACCAGTTACGTTTATGTTCCTCTATGGAATAAATAGGTGATGAATCTAATGCCATACACCGGGCTCATATTCAGACTCCGAGCCTCTACTAGAAAATATAAGTTAGAAAAATCGGAATTTGAACCCAGGACGTCTCGACAAACAATAAAAGCTAATACTGTTTGTAACAGATTTCCCATGTCTTTTCCTTGATTTCCAATTATCCTTATTTTACGTTTTATCGGAATACAACGCCAAATAAAAAATTAGTTAGAAATATAGGAAAATGAAAGAATATCGTATTATTTCCCATAACCCTTAAACGCATTCTACACAATGGGATTATTTTCTTACATATGGCATTTCGTACATTATAATTATGCAACAGAACACGATCCTTTTTTGATTTAATTATAGCTATTATTCGCCGTAAGTGATGTTCACATAACACAACTATGTCTAGTAGGTAGTAGGTCACATTGGTGCCGCTGGGGCACTGGTTCTTAAGCTATGGTTCCTGAAAACAAAGCTTTCTGCGTCACTATCGTACAGTTGTTAAGTTTATAATTAGTATTATTGTAGTTATCATTAAGCCAAGTTCCTCGCGGGACAGACAAAAAGTAGAAACAACTCTCTATCCCTATAGGCCTGACGATCGCTATAGATCAGATACCTACAGACTACAGACCTACTGACTCCAGTTCAGACTTCTAGAATATACTTTGACTTCGAGATTTTTTTTGCACGTATTTCATATAGCAAATTTATATTTTTTTTCACGCCTAAATGTAGTCAAATGGTCCGTCATCAGAAAAAAGGTTAAGAACCACTGTGTTGGGGTGAAAATGGTGCGTGGGATATATGACTCGTTATTATTCATCTAAAAAATAATATATCAGCAAAGTGTAATGTACAACGTAACATGTTTCACGATAATTTTACCGCTTTAGCGAGAGCTTACATGAAATTTCCTCGTTGACTATTATAATGCCTTAAAAACAAAAATAGAATAAGAAATTTAAATTTTCATAACATTAAAGTTATTGCTTATATTCTTCTTCTAAATTTAAATGTACCTAGTTTTTTTTTATCACTGGCCAGTATTTGAATTTCTATGTAATTATGGCAACACCGTTTTGATGACTGTATATGCTTTATTTTACTAATTGCATTAGTAAAATAAAGAGACCAAGACCAGTAAATTACTGGTTTCACGTTCATAACGTTTCAATAATGTTTCCATCCTTTTAATGGCAAGTCGGTCTTAAGTACCAATTGATAATTCTCATTTGACCTTATAGTTGGCTTTACGTTTAAACTTCCAACAGACCGCTTCTTCCAGCTGTTTCGCCACCAATTTGCACTGCAGCAAAATGTTTCAAGTACGTTCATGCTTTGTTTCAAAGAAAAACCAACACTCATGTATAGAGCATAAATGTTAAAATCCCGTAATAATGTTTGTTCATAGTTGTTTTAAAAAACTTTAAGTTATATTTTCAACTGAAATTTATCTCTTTCGCATTGCAATCTCGACTTAAATTTATTAAAAACTGTTGTTCACTCGTGAGACGTTCAGTCCTGGAGAACTCGCTTCGGACGTGGACGAAGCGTCAACATTACTCTAATGTACAGCGCTTTAGATCGAAAATAGCGCGCACCGATTGTAACTAACGCGTTCGCTTTGTACCGCACCCAGTGACATATCGACACGCGATTATGACCACTATAGAGACGTCCCAGCATACATTGTGGAGCGCCTTGACAATTTGTTACATTTATCGACACCATTTATTGCAGAGTATGTTTAATTAAACTGGTCCATTGTTGCCGTTGAAATGTATGGTATTGCTGCTTCATAGTGTGTTGTAACTAGCAACCTGTTGGTATAGGTATATTATTATATTTTTAGTGAATAACTGTTGACAATGATCAACTTAATATCTAGCTTCAGCTCACGCACCTGGAGTATACCGCGCTACGTTTCTCGAACGCGAATTAAGGGAAAAATTGTTAAATGACTGTTTGTTAAATGAAACTTTGTTCTCATAGAAAAAACTTGAAATCAACATAGAAGATATATCTATGTATATGTAAAATTTATATGTTGCCTTCTGTCGGTGATAGCAACATACATAGGTCGTAGAAGCCAACAATAAACTTCTAAGTACACGCAATAAATAATAATAATAATAATAATATTTATTTATTACCAAAAACAAAGTAGGTACATGGATTATAAAACTCATGAA
>DWDV01001513.1:0-13094 GCA_018245615.1 Mimoniades ocyalus | reverse complement strand
TAGGCTCACCACCTATTCCATAGTGGGACGTAAACGTAACTGGCGAAACGTGGGAGTGTTCTACATTCCTCTGCCTATCTCTTCGGAGATTACAGGCGTGATGTTACTTTTTTTCATAATTTTTTTGTATTTTAATGTGACGAACGATTTGGTATCTTCCATAACGTATATTCCAATAATCGGACCGTTTTAGAAATCCGTAAGTTTTCAATGAACCTTGTTATGCATTAATATCAAGGAGAATTTTAGCTTTTATACGTATTTTAAACGGTACAGGTAATTTCAATAGAAACATTAAATTTTATTTCGTTCAGCCAATACTGGTTTTGTTATCACCGCATAAAGTTTCCTTAGTACGAGTAGGTATACAGTAAATATAAAGTATGTACTACAATCTGGCATTTGTTACTTTTATGACTTTTATTCATTTTCTACAAGTTCTATGCTCAGAACCGAGCATATCTACCAAATTTCAGAATTTCTGTAAATTGCGATTTCATGTTGATAGAATTGATATTTTTTAACTCTGATCAACAACAAAATTTATTTATTTATTCTTTATTGTCCATCATAACAACAATACTAATGATTACCATAGAAAAAATAATAAAACTTACAATAATGTATGTATAATGGGATGATAATTATGCTAAATAATAACAATATAATAATAAATAAACATGTATAAAAAAATATAAAATGCATATTATTACAAAACAATATTGTACAACTTATGTTTCAATCAAATATTTTAGCGCGTGTATGTACACAACTACGTAAAAATTCATTGGATGAAAATCGAAGCACAAATAAACCTATCGCAACATTAGTTCGAACATCAGCAAGGCGACGTCGCTGATCGCGACGCGACGCACCACTCGCCTGATTACGTCGGCCAGCGCCATCACGATAACGGTGATAAATGAGCCGCGACTCGATCAATCCGATTCTGTACGTTTGTAAATCCCCTTTTATTCGTCCCTAAATACGAATAATGTATATGCCAATAATTTTATTTCTGTAATTGTGTCTATAACGCCAGTATTAACAGCCGGGTTCAATGTTCGCGTGTATTCATTTCAACCAATTGTAATTACAGAATGCATTATATTTTTTCTATTAGAAATTATTTTTTCTATTGAAATATCTACTATTATTATAATTCTCATTACCAACCCTTTCACATATGAATACTGATACGAATAAACTTTTAATTCATAGAAACGCATTTGTTGCGCGAGTGTCCAGACTTTCGCAATAGACTACAGAGTCACCGTTGATATTAAGCGCTTAAGACAGACTTCATAAATGTTCGCATTTCTCCAGGACAACGATAAATCAACTAGCCACAAATGGTTCTGCTTAGCTTCAAGGACCCGTTTTAATATTTCAATGCGTCAGCGCTACAAGCACTTTATTTTCCATCTCAGTAACATTTCGCTCGTACGATAAGCTGTTTACTACCCGAAAAGCTAGTTTCCGTCCTTCTAAAAAGAAACTACGAATACCGTGTTTGGAAGCGAGTGTAAACATTAAAGTGTACGGAGCGTACTACTTTCAACAATCGTACGTAATCGATATTACGTGTACATTGACTATTTTTAAGCAGTGCAATCGCTTTGTGTTTCTAAGCCTACTTGTGTCTATGTGTCTATCTTATCGTATCTTCTTAAATCTTATCGTTTAATCAATTTTATCGATGTATTTTGATATAACGGATTATTGGACCTATCATCATTAAGGTCATGTCTAACAATTGTAGAGTTCTCGTGATGTATTCTTCTAGAATAACTACGAGAAAGGAACATGATACACATAAGCGCTTGCAGCAAACTCCTTTGCGAAATGATGCAATGATAACAATTTGATTTTTATAAAGAGACTTAAAAAAACGGATATATTTCGTAACAATAATAAAGAGCGAAAATAGCGGACTCCTTACGAAATTTGTTTCGATGAATATTAAATCGAGAGCCTCACGGATATCTTTTAACAAGGAGAAATTCTCAATTTTGAGCGAAGAAAGGATTGTTTACCGCCACTCGATTTCATCGTTAGCTTTGTATAATTCTCGCCAGATTGTGTTTGAACAGCCGCCGAGACTAAGACCCGAAAGAAAATTGTTTCCAGGAAAAACATTTCTCCTATCGAAGTATTAAAGGATCATAAACACCGCTCCAACACGTGTTAGTAACAGCTAGTGGGCGTCGATATCGAAACTCGAATTCGAATTATATTTTTAGTTATTATATGTGATATAAAAGTCCAAGACACTATTGATGAGGTCAGTCTTACTTCGAGGTCTCCATATATTAGGAGCAGGATGATGTACTCGTATGTCAAGGTGACGCATATAAAGATACAGAACCTGTTCTAATTAGCATAAACAAAATATAATCTAGCTGATTTGACGTAAGTAATAATATCCAAATTTCAAAGTAGTCCTTTGTTAACTTTGTCTATATATTATATCTTTTTATATAGCCCTCCATAGAAACCATCTACGTGCGTTACAAAGGTTTTATCGATGCAGTGCAAATTCAAGTAAATATGGCATTGTCAACTGTCAGTAAAATTAGCATTTTATAGTTGCAAATACATGCGAGTCCCGGTACATACGTATGTATGTATTTATAGTCATATATATAATGGGAAATTATATAAAAATATTTTTATATGGTTAAGTTCATTGACTCTCCTTTGCAATTGTCCCAATGGTGCCGACTATTAGAATGAACAAAACAATAAAATGCGCATATCAATCATTCGAACCCAAATACAATACTCAAAGCAAAAATAATAATCAAAAACGCTTTTTAAACAAAGTTACGCGCGAACAAACATATACATACGTACATATACTTCATTTTGGAGTGCAGTTAAAAAGAAATGTACTCGTCCAGGAGCTCACGGAATGTTACAAAATAAAATTTCAAATAGAAAGCTCTCGAATTCATCGTAAATATTACATTTTAACCATCCTGCAAAATGCCCACTCGTCAGCGCTTACCTTCGACGCTGAAGTATGTCCGAGTGGGCTCGGAACGGGCGGCCACTCAGCGTGGCCTCGACGACCGCCTGCCAGTCACCAATTGATACCCGTATATTTTGAACCTTAACTACCGTTTAAAATCGATACGAAACAATGCTCTTTACACATTGGTGCAAAAAACAGAAGCGGATTTTTAAAGGTAGTTCCGGGTGAATATTGAAATTTTTATCAATACATTGGAACTGTTCAACAAGAAAATATTTGAAGTGAACCGAAAATATATCAATAGTTTGTATTGAAAAACTGAAGTACAAATTTTACAATTTAGTAACCAATAGTACATTTACTTGGTAAATTATAGTTCCACGTGTTAATTGAAAGGAAAATGAATACTATGATACCAATTGACATAATCGTACACGCCCATTTCTAAAACGTAAATCTCTTCAAAACGTACATTTGTACATAAACGTACCTAAGGAACTGGGATTTTAAGGCGATTTCGGTGACCTACAATGCTTTATAACAGCGTCCACGGTCCTATAGAGGAGGAAGGTAATCGAAACAATCCCGTCATATATGTATATTTATTAATACAACATTCCGGCAAATAACACCTGTGCTTAGTCGATCAGACTGCTAAATCAAGGTGGTATTAAGATTCTATTCAGATAACTCCCAGTTGCAATCATCAAGCAATCTCACGCCCTTTCTATGTGATACTAATGTTGCATAGAATACAAATGAACATACCTCACTAATCGTCAGGACTTAGATTGAAAATACTGCATGTGTATAGTAGCCGAATGTATCGTGTTCAGATACAGCGAGGGAATAACAACCTGCCGCTTTACAACAAAAAAGGAAGAAATAAATCAATTCGAGTGTCTATAAAGAGAAAATTGATACGTCTACCGGTTGAGGAAGAATTGGGCAAATATTTCAAAGAATTGCACGAATTCATGATGATTGTACTGTATTTCGGTTTTTACTTACGACATATTGGGGTCCAAGTAGAATCAATTCTCGTTAACTGAGAAAATAATATAGTTTGACAAATGATTTATATCTTTTAACCTGTGTTGATTTCGTTGCTACATGTGTCGAAAGACCATGAAATAATTATCCTTTCTATTGTTTAATTCATTTCGATTCCGTGAATTATCTTCAATAGTACATTATTAAAACTGGCCTGTTGGTGTGGAGGCTAGACTCTAATGATACTGAATGCTAAGCCATTAGTTATAGGTTCGATCGTCATCCAAGGGGTCATTTGCGTGACATTTGTTCATGTTGTGCTTGAATGTAAAATTTTCTATATAAATGTGTATTTACAAATTCAATATGAAATTTCTCAGCTATCTGATTACTACTCGTATAGCAGAGGAACAGCTTGATATTGGATCAAACCGTTAGCTACATGTAAGTTGTTAAATATTATTATTATTTTTGGCTATTTCAGAACCCACATCGAAAGATGCCATAACTACGCTTTTTCGAGCTCTACACTAGATATACTCGTATAAAGGTACCATTTTCAACGTTTAATGACAATTTTAATTAACATCGACTCTGAATATAATTATTGACAATCGAAGCGCGTCCATTTGTGTTTCAATATTCGTATTAAAAGGAATATTTCATTTTTCCATTATTAATTTTACTTTTCAATTTATAGTTTTATTTGAGCGTAGCACTCATGCAAATTTTATATTCAGCTCATATTATTTATTCGCTTTATGATATCAATATAGAATTTTACGTTTCGAACTGTGCATACAAATTGAATTTAATATGCAATTCTTTATTGAAACAGGCGCAGACCCAGTTCAGTATTGTCTACTGGAATAAACGAGGTTTATTCGCAGTTTTCATTTCCGATTCCTGCTTATTTTTCTTTTGCCACCGAGCCCGCTTGTTATTCTATACCGAAGGTAACCACACTATCAGTAACTGAACAGTTCCGACCATAACATCAATATTTTTATGACAAGTTTTCCATAAAAATCATTATTTTAGCGATCACAATAAACTACAATTTTGAGAAACCATGTTTGAAATATGTATATTCATTGTCATAAAAGGAAACAAACGTAATACTAAGTCTCTAGTCCCCGAAGAGGTAGGCAGAGAAGTGCAGTACACTTACACGTTTCATCATTTACGTTTTAGTCCCTCCATGGAATAGGAGGTGACCCTGTGGCCACACGTCGGGCACGAATCCGGTCTCCGTGGCACTACTAGAAAATTTCGGGATTCGAACCCAAGAGGAGTCGATCAGTAGGCGCGCTTGCAACCACTCAACCACCGAAGCAGTCAATATCATGTCAAGCAGTCAGTTCATTATATTCCTTTTAAATAATAACGATTTGTAGTATTGTTATTATAATATCCTACCAGTCTCCTTTCGGGGTAGGCATCGAGTGTGAAGTATCCCTACATTTACAGACGGACCTTCTATTTCTATATTCCTCGCTCTTTTCATACGCACGTAAGTTTTGTAAACTTCTAACCGCCCACTGACCCGTTTCCGATCAATATTTTAATTCGTTTTAAATTATTCGATAGCAGTAGTACAAAATATTGTCAAGTTAATATTTGCCGTATCCAAATACAAACAGGCGAGAGATTAATTAATACCGCCGCGTATCCACTGAACTTGCAATTACACCACATTTGCATGTGTTGCTCGCGCGGGCTTCGCTATGTATTGTGGAAGGCATCGCTGTAATGTCTCAAATGTGAAATTGTAATGTAGTAAACGACAGCAACATGTAACAGTAGTGAACAATTACACTGAAACCAATTGCCGAAAGTTAACCATCGTAGTGTTTTTAAAGTACAATTAAATTGTCGGAATAAATATTTATATTTGATTATTTTTTTATATGTAAGCCCATATTGCCACTACATAATGAATTAATTTCAAATACAAATTGTTATGTATTTATCTCTAAGCGATAATTACGGTATCAGCGGTGTTGAGATTATTGCAAGTACTCGTAGTATTAATAGTGATATTAATAGGTAATTAAAATCTTTCATATTCATTTATCAAGGACAAAAATTGAGATACTTGGCTTTCGGTGCACCTTGCTTTCCCCGTAAGGGACCTGGCGTGATGATATACAATAGTATATATAAAAAGTGTATATAAAAGGATATATAAAAAGCATATATAAAAGTTTATATAAAAAAAAATATATCAAAAAGTATATACAAGGTATATATAAAAGTATATATAAAGTATATACGAAAAAATAGCTTGTTGGTCATTATTAATAAATATGATCAACAAGTGTACTAACTTTGTGTACCTGTATAAACTTTGTGTACCTAAAATCAGTTTGTTATAGGATGTTTAGCACTAATATTATAAGATAAGAATTGAAACTTATCAAAACCTGTATGTTGGATGACGCTTAACCGCACTTACTTCCATATGATGGATATAGTTGCAAATTAATGAAACTGAAAACGAAAGTTGTATGTATAATACATTAAGTAAACAAGTTAATTCAACGATTTAGACACGCGATTAAATAATAAATTACAAAAAGGAATCCTCCTACAACATCTAAACTCTGCGTTATTATCGAGACCGACCCTTGTCTTTACCGAATAGAAAATTGTGTTCCCATATTTTAGTAGAAACATAAAATTCCATTTCTCAAAATGAAGGAGAAAACTTAATTATGTCAACCAAAGTAAATCGCTATGAAAGTTGAAAAAATTGAGTACGCTAGGAACATTCAGCACTACGTACGTGAAGAAACTTCATAAGTTACCTAATAAATTTAATTTTAGAAATAAATAGGTTCATTTTAGAGAAAAATTAACTCTCATCCAAGCGAAAGTAACTAATGAACAAAAAGTAGTTCGATGTTAAAAATGGTTTGGATGCATGTATTAAATTTATTTGGCAAGAATATGATTACAATTAATTTTTTTAGCGTTTTTTAATTGTACGGCAAAATAAGATGATGAAAAATGTTAAGTATCGAATGTATTGTTCCTTACTTTGAAAATAAAGATTATGATTATAATTAAGAACAATAATCAAATGAAATGGATCACTTATTGCCATTGGGTAGCGGAATTAGGTGAGGAATAGCCCATTCATCACCGCTTCTGATGAAAGTACTTACATAGTCTTCCATGTTACAATAACAGTGTCTCAGAAAAAACGTACATCATAAACGAGAGTTACGTCTGCAAACGTTACTAACCTTCAAATATTGTTTAAAATTTTCGTATTAAATAGATGGAACCCTCATATTACAACACAAACCTTGAGTTACATAACTATGAGCCATTCACCTAAAGCTTAAGTCTTAATTGACACTAATAATAAAAATCAAAATCCAGTGAACATTCTAGCTGCATATTGTTAAATTACGATAAACGACTCGGAGAATATTAAAGCCTGTAAAAGTCCCTTAGGAATTAAGGATTAACGACAACTTCCGCACATAACCGGAAACTGCGCTCGAATAACGGATAGCGGGTTATAGCGCAGCAATCAGAGCAGGAACTAGCTGCTTGGAGGAAGGAGACGTGACTCGGTGCGGATCGCAATAAAGATAAAATGAATATTACTGCACATCTGATTTGCGAATCCATCGCAGTTCTTGTTTCTGTTGTAACATTGTGAGACAAAGGATAACAGAAATATATGTATCAGTTTTGCTAAAGTACACAGTCTAACTTTGTGTATCAAATGTGATCCGGCTATCCTATCTATCACGTTGTGGTACCATATTAAAATAATATCACGCCTGTGTTCCTTCAATGGGGTAATCAAAGGAGTGTAGTATTCCCACTTCCAGCATAGTACATAAATATATTATTGTTATGTAGATGACTGAGTTATAATAGGTTCCCAAAAGAAAAACTACAATTCCACCCGTCGACGGACGTATTTAAATCGTTAGAAAAAAAACATGCGTGAGTCAAATAGGAACGATAATTCTATTGAAGCTACAATACTCCTAGTTTATATGTACATATATACAAACTTATTAATATCACTGCGTACGGTCTCTTATACTTATACATATCTAGATTTTGATATAATATTCGTGCATATCTGTTTACTATTAATTTATAGATATACGCATGTGTTTCCCATATTTCATTCTACAACTAAACACAACATGATCGTAAAAAATAACATAACGAGACATTGTAACGATATATTCAGCTATGCTACATTAGTGCTACGCGCTGCGATATCGGCTACGCCAATCTCACCGAGCGGCTAGAGTGCTACGAGGCGACATAGCTCCTAGACAAATTCTACGCTTCAAGTGTCCAACATCAGAATGAAGCTTGAAACTTCGATAATGAAAATATGCTGACGAAATTTTTCCACAGAAATAAATGTAACATTTTAATATTTTAACTTGTTTTTTTTTAATTTAATGATTTATCGAAATAATGTTTTTTACTTCTCAAGTAAATCTGTGAAATAGATATAAACAATATCGAAGTAGATATACTGTTCATTTCCTGACCAAAATGGATGATTTGGTCAAATTTAGATGGTGTTGGTATTTTTAGTTACATATAAAACAAATAAGGGATTAAACTAGATGTATGTATATATCGGCTTAATTTACGCATTTGTTTTGGAGAGATATAGCCCTCTTATTTTGTACCCATCCGAGGTCTTTCTTCATGAACTTGTACCAAATGCAACCAGGTCGCAGTAAATACTAAGAATACATATTTTAGTGACACATATTAATAATCAATAAACCAGATTGGGAAATAGTTTCTAATTTTGGAAATAACGTATTCGGGATTATAGAGTCGAGGACAGGGTGTGATGGCAATCACTAGCGGTTGATATAGTCTGATAATAATGTTGGAGATGAGGTGGAGCTAGAACTATTAAGAGTCATAAAAAAATGTAGGGGTATAGAAAACAAACATTAATGAACCAACAAGCAACAGTAAAGATATCTTCGAACGAAACACGATTATTTGTAAGAGCTTCGTAGCTCGCCTTATGTTAAGTTTCGTAGCATGACGGAATTTCGTAGCACGAGGGCTTCGTAGATAAGTTACGAAGTTTATACCAGATCGATAACCGAGCCAACAATTTGCGTCGCTTATCGTGTACACAAATATTTAGAATATCGGAGACGTATGCACGCTCCGCCACACTCAAAGTTTGTTGTTTTGGTTAACAGTACTTAGTGATTGTTTGTTGTTGCAAACTCAACAATGTCAGCACAATATTTAGTTTTGTCATTGATAGATGTACTTGGGTTATTGGGTTCATACGTGATCCGGAGTAGTTTTGTAGAAATAATACAAAATTTATGTACATTATAAATTTAACATGTTTTTGTTAAAAGCTAATGTCACAACACGGTTATATGAAATTAACCTTGAAATCTTTAAACCTCATATAAATTTTTAATTAATTTTCAAAACCCATAATTGCATGAAAATGTAATTATTTATTTCCGACCATGTCTTACTATTCCCTAAGTTTAACTCTGTATTTTTTTTATATAACATTATAGGTAAGTATTTATTTATTTAAATACATTTATCATTTTATCAGGTACACTAATCACAATGAGTGACATATAGACTGTCTAAAACCCCTTAGATTTATAAAACTACTATTTGATACACTTAAAACATAAATGTCTCTGAATACATTGCAGTGAAAATATACAATACATACACAAACATGGCTTACTCCTTGAAATTCTTCAGAGCTAACAATAACACCTAGAGTTTTGCTAGCTGCCTATTATCATATTTACTACCATAAACAATTACAATACATATAAAGAAATCCACAATCAAACATTTATTCTTTATATAGCCTTCGCGCCTTTTATCAAAATGGCTGAACACGTTTGAATGGGGTGTATATTACCCGGAATATACAGCACTGCCAACTTGCAGTCGGCTATCCGACTGCAAAGATGTTCCAATTTAAGCTGAGGTACGGAACATAAGCTGAGTCCCCGGCGAGGTGCGGAGCTGTAACTTCGTGCCAACAGTAATAAAAGCGCAATAAATTTTTGTCTCTTGCCAATGTCAGACGCTCAAATATTTAAGATATATAACGGTACAGAATGAAAAGATTTCCGTCAGAATTCTTCCTACGCTTCACAAATATTTCCTGGCCGCTGTAGTCAATTTGTCATCACTATATTTATAATTTTTCTTTCACGCCAGCCCCCCACTGAGAGAGGCAGACGCAGAGGACACCGAGAGCCAAATATCTTTATCCTCACGAAACTGATGTGCTTCTTGTATATTCATTAATCTCTGCAAAAACGTAGAATGGCATTGGAGACATCAATGTTTATTACCCTAGCTCCGATACTGAACGACAGTTGGAACCGATTCACTAATAATTCATAAATTAAACATCATCCGTAGCTCGCTGTTAACAAATACAGTTACTGGCGATAAGCTAACTACGTCGTAAATCTCATTAGCGTTTCCGCATTTACAATGCAAAAGCGAACCAACATATTCCAACAATGCGGTAAAATGCACAATGGCAGTACCTAATGACCTAGATGATATAACCTGAATACTTGCTTACACTCAGCAGATAAGGAACTCTACATATCAGGTACGGTCGCCTTAGATCGGGTACTGTACAATAGTACAGTATAGTGTGTGATATCAGCAAATTTTATATATTAATAAGGTCGAGTTTAACTACAATGTCGTCACATCACGCCTTTATTCCCCGAAGAGGTAGGCAGAGGAATATGCACTCCTTCGTTTCACCAGTTAAGTTCACGTCCCACTATGGAATAGGTGGTCAATACGCCTTATGTAAAACGAAAATGTCACCGTACACCAACAATGTCATCTTATGGAAAAGGAGATGCTGCCTAGGATGTAGCACGCTTGCCTATGAAGCGCCTATTCACTTTTTTCTTGAACACTTCTAGGTTGTACGAATCGGGGAAAAAAACAGGCAAGGAGTTCCACTCTTTTGCAGTCTGTAACAATAACCTGTACATTCACGATGATCTGCAAAGACGCGAATAAAAGCGATCCGAGCAAACGAAACGAAAGGTAACATGAAATAAGTCAATTGTACAAGATCCATTCATAATTCTGCGCACAATGCAACATCGTGAAACCAACAATGCAGGAGCATACAGAATGGACGTGTGACCTACATGCTGCAACCCTTCTCGGTGAGCTGTACACAAAGAACTATAAACGTACATGCTCATAAGCTTTGAATAGAAGCGATTTGCTTACGCCATTGGTGTAAGTGCAGTCATTAAACACAAACCCTTTCATTGTCCCACTGACAGGTCGTAGATTGAGAAGATTTAGGAACCATGTGCCATTAATGTGCCATGGTAGGCTAGTGCGGCTTAGCAGGGTTCAAATGCCGTACAGAACATGGAGAACTTTAAAGTGTGCAGGTTATCTAAAATGTTTTTCTTCACCGTTGTAGGAAGCAACTTATGGCAATATGAAGAAACAAAAAACATGTGGTGAAAATTCCGGGCAGTCTTATTTTGACAAACTATGTATGTATCGTTCTTTGGTACTCGTACATCTTCCCATCGTTATTTTGGTCGAAAAATTAGCACACACGCTATTATTTGTCTTCTGTGATTATCGAAAAATACAAGAACATTCAGTGATGCAAGCATAGGCGTCTAAAACTGTGTGAAAAAATGTGGAACAGTACGTAAAGAGAACGTTTACGTAACGAGAACAGAGCTTTCCACGTAAAATACAAACAAACTTCTTGTTCAGGATAAGCATTAAACTAGATAAACGTTAAGGAACGATAGGGAGTTTAAATATAGAAATATAAAACATTTTCGGGCCTAAAAGACAATTACTTAGTATAAATATTGCTTTATGAAACTGACTTTTAAAGGAGTCGTAAAGGATTACACTTTACCTTTTGAGCCGGCAAATGTTCGCTGTTGCTAGTAAAATGTAATTGAGCGCCCTAATTCGCTACATAGGGTGGATTTGAAAAATCAACCCCTATTATAAGGGTGGGTGAAGGGAAAAGTTACGAAAACATTAGCTTAAGGCGGGTTATTAAGGCTTCTGCAAAAAAAGGCCGGAAAATTATTCGTACGATGAACAAACTATGTAGAATTCACCGTCTATGGTTCAGTACTGGGAGATCTATTGTAGGCCAGGTTTTTGCAACCCGAACGGAAAGCTGTGTCAATTAAGATACGATAAGGCTCAGGTTTTTGCACAGTTGTTTGTTCTATTTGTTGTTCTATTTGTTCTTGTTCTATTTGTTATTGTTCTATTTGTTCTTGTTCTGTTTGTTCTTGTTCTATTTGTTCTTGTTCTAGTTGTTCTATTTGTTCTTAGACAGGAACTTGAACCCTGTTAAGAATATTGCACACATACATATGTATGTCTGCAAGCAACCGTTGCTATCCAAGTAATAGGTGATCTGTAAGCACACACACACACACGCACAGTCAACGTCTATGTATGGATGCGTTGCTGACTCTGTCGCCAGACGTATTTTTTGATAAATTTAATAAGTTTATGCTACTTTGTAAAATCCTTTTGTTCCACGTAATGGTATAGGTTAAACGTGTTAAATTATATTAATATATTGTATACTGATTCGTCACATGTATAAAAAGGTTCTCAGCTATCACATGTCACATTTAAAAAAGGGTTCTTACGAGTAGATATAAGAAGTACAAAGAGTATTACTTAGAAGATGTTACTATAATACAATATTTTATATAAACCTGTGGCATAAATGTGAAGGTAAATTAGTACTTGACGTTTTCAGGTGAGAGAATCTCTGACGCGAATATCGAGATTTGGTATAAACGGGGCTTCAACCCGGCATATGGACACGGCTTGTGGTTTAGAGCCCTTCGTTTAATCAACCCTTAAGATAGCAATATACGGGATCAAAGTTTATATGGAAAGTATCTAAGACACCGATTAAAAAATAGTTTAAAAATAAATTTAAAAAAAAAGTAACATCACGCCTGTAATCCCCGAAGAGGCAGACAGATGAATGTAGAACACTCCCACGTTTCACTAGTTACTTTTAAGTCCCACGATGGAATAGGTGGTGAGCCTATTGCCATAT
>DWDV01001512.1:0-13099 GCA_018245615.1 Mimoniades ocyalus | reverse complement strand
ACTGCCTCGTTGGTCGTGTTAGTTGCAAGTGCGACTGCCGAACGGGAGGTCCTAGGTTCGATTCCCGGGTCGGGCACTACTAAATTTTCTAATTAAGATTTTCTAGTAGTGGCTCGGAGTCTGGATATGTGCCCGGTGTATAGCAATAGGCTCACTACCTATTCCATACTGGTACATAAACATAACTGGTGAAACATGGGAGTGTTCTACACTCCTCTGCCTACTTCTTCGAGGATGACAGGTGTGATGTTACATTAAAAATAATTGTTTCAAAACACCTGGTACATGGATGAAAGTTGATGTTAACAAGTTTAAAGTTTTAATTCAACTACTATTTTTAGAATATTCTAATTATAACACAAAATATGCATTGCCAGTTGTAGTGAAACCATTTTGTCTGATATGACTTGACTCTAAAAAACTGGATTACTCAAGAAGTTTTGAAAATATTAACAATGAAATCTAGGGCCACCCCACAGATAGCCATCTGATATCAAAATAGGTAGAGTTGGTAATAATATGATAAATCATATCTATAAACTACTTGAATCATATTTATATATAAAATTTATATACAAGATTGCCTCATTGATCATGGTGGTTGCAAGAGTGACTGACAATCGGGAGGTCCTGGGTTCAATTTCCAGATCGGACACTACAAATTTTTTCTAAATTAGATTTTCTAGTAGTGGCTGAGAGTCTGGCTATGTGCCCAGTGTAGGACAATAGGCTCACCTATTCCATATTGGGACATAAACATAACTGGTGAAATGTGGGAGTGTTCTACTTTTCTCTTCAGGGATTACAGCCATGATGTTACATTTATATACAAAAAACAACCACCGGCTTTGCAGTTGGGATCTCAAACAATCACTCCAGCTTGTCAGTCAGTTAATACAAATATACAAATACCAAATGATAATTCATTCTGTTAATACAAATATACAAATACCAAATGATAATTCATTCTGTTACTATAGATCTAATGTGTTAACTTCCTCAGATATTACTGAAATACCAACATTGTGTGTTTAATCATTATTTATAAATATTAACCAACCGTCCTCTGTTCCCTCTCTCCGAAGCACCACCGCCGCCCGTTTCACTACCGAACCCCCGTCCTTTGCGTTTTCGCGCCTTCTCTTTCAGCCGGGCAATACCCTCTGAAAATGAATCATTTTATATCACTAATGAAAAAACTTTCCACATAACCTATAAAAATACTTAATAGGAATGCAATAAAATACTAAAAGTGGTAGTAAATAGATAATTAATTATATACAATCACGCTATTTCTATAAATAATGTACATACGTTCACCATCTTCGTCAACCTCAAACTCTTCGGAGTTTTCTATGTCCAATACATCGGCCATGATGCTAGATTTGAAAGACTTTCTTTAGTATAATTACTAAATTATCACTGAAATCAAAACTATATACGTATTTTAACAAATATTTCACAGAAATGCTATCAGTGCGTGTCAATTTGTAAATTATAGGATTGTGCAACTGAACACAGAATCGATTATATCAAATCGTTTGTTCGATTTCGATTTGTTCATTGGCAGTTCAATTCGAAAATATACAGTTGTTATGCTTACGACGACATTGTTAAACGTTTCCCATTCGTTAAAAATTACAATGAAAATAATGTTAAAACTGCATTAAGTAAGTACAACATTTGGACTTTGTTAAATACGTAAAAGAATCTATTTAATCGTAGCTCTGAATTAAGACGCAGCGGTATAAAACTACACTTAATGAGGACACTAGTAGTACAAATAAGGTAGAGCTGTAGTTTCAGTTCCGCATCGATTTAATTATGCGATTTGGAATCTTATTTGCAGTTCTTATCATATCTGGTGAGTGATCATCACTACAACATGTAAGATATAGTATAAAAAGACTATAACATGTAAGATAAAGTATAAAAAGACTATAACATGTAAGATATAGTATAAAAAGACTATAACATGTAACTTATACATATAACATATATGTAACTTATACATATAACTTATATATTATATCGAGACGGGAACTCCTACATTATACAATACCATAGTAACATATTTACGATTATGCACCTTACGAGCATTAATGCTAATGATCCTAACACACAGCTATTCTATAGTAGAATAATAAAATTACTTATGTTTTATAGGTATCAAGCTTATGAAGAAATAATTTTATATTCGATTTAATCAAATAGAAAACTATTATCAAACCTGTATTTTAACTAAGTAGGTATATAAATAATTTCCGCAGTCATTAATATTTATTGTTTTCGTAATTAAACGACAACGATACAAATTATTATAATATCTATCATATGGAATTAATCTTTGAAAGAAGAAAAATGTAAATTACTGACATGAAGATATAGTACATGACAATCATCTTAATCAGTTCTATTTATGATAGTTCTTTAGTATTATAGATTGAGATAAATTAAACATGAGTGTATTCGCGTTGTGGAATAAGGATAACATGGAATCAAAATTAAAAAGTTCAATATCCACTGAATGGTCATTTGAATCTCCGGTTACAACTCCTAAGTCATTAAGATCATCGTCACCAATAAGTAGTAGAGTTGGTGAAAGTATTTTTCATAAGTACATGGAGTTTGCAAATTCGAGAAGTGATTTGTCAACGGATATAAAACATACAGAACCGTTGGATAAACCATTTGATTTCGCCGATGATGAAGAATTTGCATTCGGTATTAATTTATTAAAAAACAACGTTGCTTGCGTAGGCGATAATATAACAAAACTTATTCAAATGTGTAAGTATCATGAAGTTAAAAAATTAATAAACTGAGTCATTTTGTTAGTAGAAATGTATTTTATATTATGCAAAATAATTTCCTTTAATGCACATTACATAATAAAGTAATAGGTTACATCGAAATAATACTGTAATAGTGTGTACATGATGTTTTCGTTTATTATAAATTAGCTAAAATAATATTGTAATAAAATTAGATAATGCGTAGTTTTTTTACTATCTGGGAATATGATAGATTTTGGCTGAAAATTTTTATTCCTTTGTCTCATGAGATCGTTAAAATAAACGTAATATTGTGACATAAGCTGTCACTTTTATATGGTTAAGATAAGAAGGAATTAGGATAGTAAATGCCGTGTTTTGAATTCGGATTGCATTTCTTCGCATTATTCTTAATGAATAAATAAGTTATAAAGATTTACTATATTTGTTAGTATACAGTCATGCCGGAAGTTTCCTTGAAAGATACTATTATAACTTCACTAAACGGTAACCACGTTTAATATAACCAAATTTTGTTTACACAACAGTTACATAATTTTCATTTTACCTAAATATAATTCGTTCATTTTGACATAATTATTTAATTTTAGATACCTGCTGACCTATTTGTGTAAGTTGCGTCAGTTCGAGTTAAGTTCTCCGCGGCGTATAACAAAATATGATATTCCCCGATGATTTCGTATTTGGTACCTATTATAAATATATATGATAGTGTGAGGTTGTGCATCCAAAAAATAAAACCCTAAGGAAATAGTTTTTAAAATAGTGTTTTAAAATACCCCAATACGTCTTGCATAACTTTTTTATTAATAAAATAATGTCCATGTTAGATGTGTATTTTGGTTTCTATTTTATAATCCACTGCCCATAAGCCACATGGATGTGGATCAAAACGTCTGCGTTTTAAGTGTTTGTAATATTTTGTTCCATTAAATTAATTAAATTGACAAATAACCAATATTTTCACTCTTTATTAATTCATATAATTTTATCTCCATATATTTTTTATATTTTATTTTGTGTGTTTTATAAATAAAGGCAATTAACTATGGTTTCAATTAACTGGCAATGGCAATTAACTAAGTATGGTTTCATTCCTACAATCATAGGCTTGAGGACTATTTACAAAAACTTTGCTTTCAAATATATTGATACATATCTACTATTAGGAAATTTAATCATAAATCCACATTATTATATGCATTTTTTAAACTTTGATATGCATTTTGGTATGAACCTTGCAAGAAATCTACTCTAATAACATTATTCTTTGTGCTATTCTTATATCTAACATCATAGAAATTCAAAGAGTAAAGTGTATTATTAATACTGCATACTAAGACAAGTGTGTAGGTACTGTATGTTCAAATGATACTTGTAATTTCAGCTCAGGAGCCATGGCCGGAAAATGTAAAGCTGTTCCAGCCGTACGAAGTGGAGCAGATACTGCTGCCGGATAATGCCAGCTGTTTGGCTGTGCAGGCTTTTTTAAAGGTTTATAACCATTGAATGTTTATAAATAGAATCATTGTCTTAAATTCTAGACTTGTGGTCAGTGTATGGCAATATGTTTACTCCCTTAAAATGTGGGAGTGTACTACTCTTCACTATCTGCCTCTTTGGTGATTACAGGTGCGATGTTTTGTTATCGGTAAGGAGCAAGTGTTCTAAGAAGTGTTGTGAGAAGTTTAGTCATGTCGCAGAGTAGTATCAGGTCTGAAGCTAATCTGTGGCTTTAAAATGGGTTCAACATGTCAGTTGCAAAACGAAATAAATTTCTACAAATAATCACTATAATTGTGTGTTAGAGTACACACCATACTTCTACTAGAAACAGATTAGCAAACAAACAAAATTGAAAAATCTAGGGTGCCACTTTGCTCCATATTTTTACAGAGAAGCAGATGTAGCCTTTTGACATCATTCTTTATTTACTGGACTATTGGGTGAGATTAATTATCCTCATTGCTGAGCCGGTGTTGTGGGTTCAATGCACTCTGGAAAAAAAATATATGTAATGACCATCGATTTTGGGTTTCTGTCTGTGTTATTATAGACAGTTTCTGCATAGTTTGATTTACGATAATCATATTGGGAGTTTTTCCATAACATTTATTTATATCAGTTTCAAAATGCATAATAGAAAACATGGTACTTTCCTGTTGGTCCTGTGTTGCATTAATTAAATTCCCTTCCTCCAGATGTGCAATCTGCCGTTCGAGGTGGAGATGCGTTGGAACGCGGAGTTCATGTCGCCGTCCGGCCGGGTGCCGTTCATCAAGTGCGGCGCGTTCGTGGTGTCCGAGCTGGAGCCGGTGGTGCAGTTTGCGGCCAACAAGGGCGCAGCGCTATGCGGGCAGCTGGCCGCCGAGCAGCGCGCCGAGATGCGAGCCTACATGAGCCTCATATGCAATGTGCTCGTCAATGCTGAGGTCAATGATCAAAGTGCTCATGGCAGTTTAAAAATAGACACAATTAAGTAATATTCTGATTCATGAATGTGTTTGGTAGAGCAATAATGTGGTGGAATATTATGTTTACTGTGATGTGTGTATTGCGATATGTAGAAATAGATCAGACACTTCAGTTATTATAATTAAGTATCAAATATTGCATATATTAGCATAATATCCGTCTACTTTAAAGATGTTTAGATGTCTTTGTTTTTTCTTCTGTTGAAAAAAAGTAACATTTGCATGTTGATGTCAGACTCATCTTATGGTATTGACTGGTTTCGTTGGTTTCAAAATTTCACTGTGCTTTCTTCAATGAACTGGTTAACCACAATACATATACATTTCTTTGTTGGTATGTTAAGTGATAGCTAATCCTTTAGAAGTATTTATATATAACTGAGGCATTTAATGTGTACATTTCAGCTTTACATATCTTGGGTGGACACAGAAACGTTCAATGCTGTGACGAGAGTACGTAATGCATCTGTGTACCCGTGGCCCCTGGGCTGGCTGCAAACGAGAGCTAAGCGTAACAATGTCATCAAACGGCTCAAAGTGCTGCACTGGTATGATAAAACCTTGGACCAGGTGCTGGCTGATGTAAGTATAAATATATTTTTTATGTTCAAAGTTTACTCTGTAAAAGTACATATGTAAATGTATTTTGTTTAATGGAAATCATACATTGTAATAGTTATTGTTCATATATTAGCTATAAGCATCTCTTTGGACGGATGATCTACCACAATTAGAAGACATAAACCCATGGAACGATATGAAGGAAAATTCCAATATATTTAGTTGTTGTAAAGCCTTATTGAGTAATATAAAACAATACAATCACTTCTCAGATAAAACTAAAGCTGTATATGTGTAGTATGTGATTTAAACTGGTTACGGCACACATTAGAGGGTTGAGATAAAGTTGGCGGCTTGATCATGTATCATGAGCCATATGTTAAAATCAACAATTGTAATGTATGCAAATGTTTCTCCCTATTAAGGTTGAGCAGTGCTGTAATTCCTTGAGTCAATGTCTTGGAGATAAAGATTACTTCTTTGGAACGTGAGTATTTCAATTTGATTGATCATTTCTTTTCTATTGTGTGAGTCATTGTCATAGTGTGAGTTCTTTATGTCTACGGCTTCATTCAATAGTACATGTTTCACAGCAGTGAGGAGATAATTACATATATGCGCCGAGAGGTAATTTACACGTGACTTGTGTACAGTTGAGGTGTGTAAGCTGGGCGCAGTCGTAGGTACCGATAGCCTAAAACTTGCAAATAAAATACTTAATTCGAACAAACGATTATTTACATTCTACTGAAACTACATGACTTTTTGATCAAACTGCACTCATTCAGACTAATTGGGGTGGATCGTAAACGTTATAAACAATCTGTTAACCTTTAAGAGAGTTCAAAGTTACAGTCAACAGAACGCCATAACCTACAAAGAGGACATCTTTTCAGCGGGCATATTATAAAAAAAAAGTTATCATTTTCCCGCCTTCCAGTCCAACACCACTCGATGCTCTGGTGTACGGTCACATGCGCGCGTTGCTGGCCGCAACTGGGCCCAAAGCGGCCGCGATGATAAAACCTATCAGGAGCGCGCTATTGGCTCATGTTCTCCGAGTGGCCAAGCTCACGCAGATGACTTTGACTGTGCGTTTGCTTTTTTTAGCTTTCAAAGTAGTCGCATAGTGAGTAGGGTATCAAAACGTAGACTCCCTTAACTGATTTGACGATAGTGGACACCGTAGATGTGTAAATGACGGATATACATATGTATTTCTGATCAATGAGGTATACTATATAGAATCTCTTTTAATCAACCCCATAACCTGCGAAGTGTGATAAAAGTTCAATTTCAAAGGTAATATTTAGTTAATTATACATAGTAAAATTAGGCAGAAAATCAGAAATCATTTTGTGCCCATTTATACTTAGTACCTCCCCATACCCTATATTTGTACCATATCATTCCCTTCCTTTGTACTCCATCACTTACATTTATACCATCCCATTCCTTATCTCTGTATCCCAAATTCCTTATCTCTGTATCCCAAATTCCTTATCTCTGTATCCCCTAATCCTGTTCCATTAGCCCCAAGAAGAGTATCTCATTACCCAAGCGGCAATGGCTATCACTCGACACCACATATCTCCAGAGAAACGCTTGTCCAAGACGTGCACCAGGATGAAGCGGTCCAAAATGTGCATTAACACTAGCAGGGACCATATCGCGATAGCGTACGACGGAGATGTCGCTGACAGCGGAGGTTATATTGTTTAGTTTTCTATTGTATATAAACTATGAAGCTAGGGACTCTCAAAAGTTGGGCTGGTTACCAGAAAGAAATAATGGTAGACTAATGAAGTTTGAGTGCGTGGCTAACCAAAATGACGTCACCGAGGAAGGTTTATATACAACTTGGACCTCAAGGGCTGGTAGACGGAGATCTAATGGAGCATTCTATGATATATTATCATCTTCGTCACAAAACCATTTTTAATTATTTCTTAAGTTTTAGGTTATGTAATCGTTATGTCCAGAATTAGTACTATGGTATACTATGTGATAGATTTCCAAACGCTCGCCTGGGAAGGATTGCCAACTTGTTGGAACCCATGAATATTTTACTGATCAACATATTGATATGTTACATAGGAATTGTATTAACGAACAGGGCCAAAAGTATATTTTAATCGACATCCATGATATTCGAAGATCTGGTCTTAGTGTTAGCTATGCGTGTATTTAGGCATATGCTGTGCAGTGTGAAAATCCTGATTTTGACAAAACGGTATGACAAGTACATTGTTGGAAGTCAACTCTATTACGTGATTGAGACTCCATCGGGTATTATCGTTACAGATGAACAAGCCATTGATAAGAGTGGTGAAGATATTAGTGTCGAGGTTTTACTGGATACGTTGCGTAAAAAGAACGCAGCATACGGGCATTACAACGAAATGGCTGAATTGGATTAGTATTGCTTTAGATGTCGTAACAATTTGATACCTATTATATGTAACAGTTATTTATGTACGCGTATCTTTGTGGAACAGTAACAGTTATTTGCGAGTACCGTTTTGAAAATTTCACGTAGACGTAACACTTATTTGGGATTTGTTAAAAAACTGCCAAATTTGTTAGTAGCTTTGTAACTTTTTTTGGTCTTCTTGTATAATTTCGAAATGTTCTTGTTTTGTGATCGATTAAATATACTTGTTTGAAACAGTTTATCTTCTTTGTGTATCGTTTATAAGAATATATGTATTTAGTAGTCGATTTTTTAAATTTGTTGGATGAAGTGGATAGTGGTAGTTTGAAAGGCGATAAGTAAGACCGATGCCGAATTTCTGAAGTTAATATTATTTGATTGAAATTCGTAATAGATTTTAAATAGAAAAAAAAAATTAATATTGGCTTATTAGAATCAATATGACGTTTTGGTTGAATATTCACATTATTTAAAGTTGAATTGGTGTTTAGTTTAAAAGTTTCGCTGTAATCCTCTCCGTATATGCATTTCGTTAAGTCTCTTACCGATTTTCTCGTTATTAAAATATTAACATGCTATTAAAATTAATTATGACATATTCACCTTTATATACATGTAAATAATTAACATATAATTATGCATTATTATTTTCAAAAATATACATACATCTCTTGCATTTATGATATAGCTCGCAGAAGTTAACTAGACACCGCACTGTGATGACGGAATAGCGGGGTATTAACTTCATAGAAAACAGTTGTTTAATTTTATGACATTTTTTGATTTATTTTAGCATGAAAATATCTCGCATTCGCGTTTAACGATGGATAAGTTAGTAGGTATGTAGTAGTCGGTAGGTAGGTAGGTAGGTCCGTGCTGTAGGTATCGGTAAGTAGCGAGCGGAAACGCGTATATCGCAAGTGTCGAGTTTCGAGTTTTGCTTATGCGCGTTGTAAGCGTGTAATTGTATGACTTTCGAATGTTTGTCAAAGGATTGTTGCGCAATCGAACAGACTACTATTTTAGTAGACTAAAATAGAATGCTGGTCGTGGCTAGAAACTTCAGAGTCTTGTACATGTACATGAAATGACGAAATTAAGCTTCTAGTACTTTCTATAACTTTCGATATGAGCGCCGCCCACTGGTGTCGATTAGGTAAACTACACCTAATAGAATATAATTTATTATTAAATTGTGTTCCTGCGAATGTTAGTCCTAGACCGTAACAGTACCATTGATACTATGACAAACAATTTATATTTTGTATAAAGATTTTATCATTAATATAAAATCTTGTAAAGAAAATTTTATATAATAAGAAGTAAGAATGTATGATGGAGGATCGACAAAGACAAAACACAGACGACGCGAATGTTGATTAAAGTAGCTGCTCGGGTAGACTGAGTTTTACCTATATGCACCAAATGAGGCTGAATGAGTATGAAGAGAGTGATGAATGGAGCACATCAGGTCTATATGGAGAGATTAAGCACTGGTGATTTCTACTGGTGTGGTATGGTTAAATGTGTGTGACGGTCAGTCCGACAGAGCTGGACGCGCTGGTGTTCGGACACGTGTTCACGATCATCACGACGCGGCTGCCGTGCCGGCGGCTGGCAGACGCCGTGCGCCGCCACGAGTCGCTGGTGGCGCTCGCCAAGCGCATCGACGAGCAGTACTTCAAGCGGCCGTAGCGTGAGGTTTTCAAGGACATCTCCACCGCGTTCCAGGGCCCTTAGCGGCTCGCGGGCTCACGGTACGTGCAGTTGTTCTTGAAGTTTCCACACCTCGGACTCCCCTGAACTCTTTTAGTGCAGTTACGATATTAAGAACTTTTTTTTTTTTGTATTAGAAATGTATTTTTATTATTTACACATATTTTGACTTCCCGGTGGACTTTTTTTATATACAGAGAATATATTTTCATTTATGAATAAAGTTTTCCGTGCATTTTGTAGCTCTGATTGTAGTTGTACTGTTTTAATTTTTCGTGTCTGAATTTGCATTCTTTCTAATGTACTCGTACTAAGAACGAAGTTAAAATGTTTGGTTTGTAAATATTGTTCTAGAGCACTCTTTAATAAAAAAGCGTTTTTTTGAAATTCCTTATAAATATTACAGTAATTCGTTTTGTACCGCGCCTCTTTTTATTGTTTGTTACTAATATTGCCTATTTTACCTTAATATTGTAGGTACATTTAGAATTCTTGCTTAAGAGTAGTTGGGATGTTGTTGATACCTTTTAAACGTGTAGATATTTTATAGAAAATTACACATGGATAGTAATTTATTGATTATATTTAGCGAATACCATTTACAGTAGTAAAATAATAATGTAAAAATGTTACTTTGTAGCGTAATTTCTTGAGAGTAAATTGCGAGACTTAACCCGTTAGATTTAAGGTTCAAAGTTGTAAGCACATTGTAAGTATGTGAGTACGTTTAATGCAACTAAGTATTTTCTATGCTTTTCTAAAACGTTACTGGTGGTGGTTGGCGGTTACTAATATTGCATTTTAAAGTATTGATTTGTGTACTTTTATTTACACATAAGTGTAATGTTAGGTCGAATAGGAAGCAGAACATGTAGCGAATAGGACAAGTCTTATTCAGCCTGTAGATAGGATTTGTCATAAAGTCGCTTGTATACGTTTCTGACTTATAATATATAGGTTGATACTATACAATATGTCATAATAGTAATTATTTCCTCAATATTGTTACCTCTTGTACTTCCTAATTGTTACCTGTTCTACCTCGTAATTGCTATCCCTTGTAACTCCTGACTGTTACTTCTTCTACCTTGCAATTGTTATTTCTTTTAACTCCTAATTGTTTAATCTTCTAAATTCTAATTATTTATCCATTCTACCTCCCAGTTGTTTATCTGTTTTAGGTAGGTCCCCATTATTTTGTGTTTCTCTCATTCAGACCTACTTATGGGTATGAAAGTATGAAGTTTATTATAGTTTTTAAAAATTCCGATTTACCTCTTTTGAACACTGGAATTTTCTAAATATTTGAGTACTTAGAGTTCTACTGCTGGTACTTAACTCTGTACTGTAAAGTATTTTAAGGGTCACCGCATATGAACCAAAAAATGATGATGATGATGATGATGCATTAGTCCTCATACAGACCGAAAAGGGATTCTATGTGGATATATTATTAGTATATTAGATAATACGTGACAATTTTGCGAGAGATTTAGGATTAATCAAGTTTGCACCGCATTATTTTTGTTTTGTTTTAAAAAAAATGAACGTTTGTTTTGTTGAATTAAAATGAGCACAAATGTTATTTACCATTACCTCTAGTTTGAAATCTTTTGTGCAGTATGTTAGATGCGATAAAATTTTATATACCGTTTGTTTGTCGTACGAAAATAATTTAAAATTAAATTTAATTGGTAAATTATACATTTCGTTTTATTTCTTTTTGTGATTTTAAAGGTGAGTTTAGATTTATGGTAAGTATAATTTGCGATAAAAATATAAATTTAAATTATTGCGCAGCATTTGCACGATTCAATTTTTAAAGTACTTTTATTCCAAACATGGTGTTTTATTGTTTCATTTAATACCTTTTCCCTTAGTCGCCAGTAAGTTTGGGTTATTACTTCGTGACTTAGCTGCTAGTAGGTATTTTACGTCGGTAGTGTAAATAATAAAGACAATATTTCAAGACAGTGTCTTTGTTAGTAGGTACGCTTTGAAGGTAGAATTTTTTTATGAAATTTTCAAATGCATCCTTGTATTTAGTAAAGCGGAAGCGACAGCATTGCGTTGTGAACAATACGGTTGATATTTTCATTCTGGCCCATATCAAACAATAGACCGATAAAATTTTAATAATCATTATCATGAAATAGGTATAAAATCAATTTTACTTTGAACAGACTACCTCCGTATTGCGCGCGACTGCCCTCAGAGATCATCGTATGTCAAACTAAAACAAGCTTATTACATAGAAAACATTTTTGTCTCTCGTCCATGGCTATAAGGTACATACATAAGTTCAGTTACCAACATTACGTTGAAAAGACAAATTTGTCTTATTATTCTACATTGTTGAATGAAAGCGATAAATAAAAATACATCAATATAGGTACTATATTTATTTGGTTTCCATCACAATTCAAACAGTCGTAAGGTCCTACTTTCCACATTATTAATCAATCTTCCATTCATACGAGACTTAAAACTTATTGCTAAATAATTTTCCAAGGAAATTAAAATTTACACGCAACAGTCTCTCACAAAAAGAAAATTAGAAAAATAAATTATTTTTTTTTTACATAATTTGTTAAAAATTCTTCTCACACATAAATACAATTATAATATCCAGAATAAATTATAACATGGAAGACAATTTTGAAGCGTCATAAATTATACCCTAAATTTAACAACTACTTAATTGGTCAAACTTCAAAATTGCCTTCGTCTAATGGCGGGAACCTAATGACGACGTTGTAATGTAACAAGACAAAACAATATGGCAGCCATACTGATCCCTATAACTAAGGTTGTGTACATCTGTTTCCACCATAATACTGCACTGACGTTCCGCCAACATATTTGGAGGAATTCATGTGTACGTTATTTAAAGGCGTCTCTTGTCTAGTTGATATGTTGTCGTAAATCTCGGTACATTACAATGCAGTGCGTCTGCCGAGCCTCAGTTACGATGGTACAAGTTGCGAACTGGCGGCGCGTTCTAGACTCGTCTCGACTGATGGAGTATCATCTGGCGGACGCTGAAGGTGGACACACCGAGGCCGATAGCTGCGAGGGCCAGCGCTGACCTGGACATCATCTTCTCACGGTTCGCTGGC
>DWDV01001511.1:0-13099 GCA_018245615.1 Mimoniades ocyalus | reverse complement strand
TTTTTCTAGGTATTACATTGGATGCCAAGCTGCAATGGGGTCCACATATAGAAACGTTATCTGGCAGACTTAGTTCCAACTTAGCTGATGTTGAGCCTCGTTTTTTAGCTCGAGGAACGTAATGAACGTCCACTTCACCTACGTTAGTCTATTGCTACACCGCGCACAAATCCCGTCTTTCAAACAATTTCCAAGTTACAAAAATCCAATAGTACCCGACTCGGGATTTGAACACGGGAGCGCGCGCTCAGCGGCCGCGGCCACTAGCTGTCGACCTGGGACGCGTCTGCCCATCGCGCATTCCTGCCATTGCTTGCCGAACTACATATTAACGAATCGGTTTGAATTACTTCAATCCGTTCTCTCATATTTGTCACGTTAAATAAACCCTCGAGTACCTAATTATCAAACAAAACTGCCAAGGACAATAACCGCCGTAGTGCGAGTGGAAGAGCATCGTGAAACAAGTGACTGGCTGAGTACTCCTCGGTGAGTAGATGAGAAGAGGCGCGCCACGCGCCAGCCAGGCGGAGAGCGACCAGCCGCTCCTGACCACGTCACCGCACAACCGATATGGACAAAGCCGCTGTTATTGTATTGTAGCATCGCGTCGGGTGCGGGTGTAAGCGGGTGCGTCACGCAGTACAGCAGGCGGAGAGGCGCGTGTCTCCCCTCCACCGATATCTCTATACACGCGACGTGATACTTCTGCATTCGTCACCATCGTCACGAACGAATGCTCATTACACCAATACGCTGTTGTGGTGACCACGGTCCCCACGCTGGGCTTACCGGTTGGGGATCGCTAAGCACAGCGTCCCGCACCGCCCACGCCGGTAGCTAACATGTGTGTATTGGCCAATTCCACAAAGTACATAACCTAGAAGCTGATTTCCTCGAATACCTCGGTAGTATTTACTGACAGCACTTCGAACGAGCAGCGTGAGGTCACTGTGAACGTTTTCTCGGTACTCGGTGACATGAACATTATCGCTAGAACCGTATCCTGGTGAACGGTCCGTTTGTTTATCCTTCCTAAACGGCGATAAACACGTTTAGTTGGAACTCGAGACGTGGGTGTGCGTTTCACTGCTCTTGGCAATTATCGTATAAGTTAACTAGCAGGTGCCCGCGGCTTCGCTCGCACACAAGTCGATATTACAATACATTCCTATAGATCATACTTAGGCTTTTCTTAATCGAAAAAATAAATCTAAAATGTCAAATGTGTAACTTCAAAACCGACCAAAGTACAAACATTCAATCCCTATTTTACCCATTTATAGGTGAAATAAAATTTTTGATGAATACACTGGTTTTTAGAAATCATTTCCTTACAGGAGTAAAACAGGGGTTAAAAGATTGTATAAAGATTCGTCGGCTTGTTACTCATACCTGTACAGTTTAAATGTACAATCTCGATTGTTAAAATAGTTGATGTGTTTATTGGTTTTCGTAAATCATTTTACTACGGGGTAAGGGTTGTTTGTATTCAAATTCGTCGATTCGCCTGAAATTTTAGATTTAAACTTTCGGTTAACAAAAACATAATATATTGATATGTTTGTATTGTAAATGCGAGGTGCATTATAGAATTAATGACAATCTACTTTGCCGCCGTTTTTCTTTCCAATATCGTACTTAAAGTAAGAGGGTTAGAAGCTCCATTTCACAATATTTATCAAAATCCTTACCATCCATGTTAGGATTGTAGCAACTAATATTGTAAGAAAAATACAAAACGACGACTGGCACCTTACTAATATGCACTTAAACAACTAAATATTCTATCTATAAAGACTACATGCGATGCGATCCATACATTTGTACTGCTGAGTAATTTATTGAGAAAAACAACTACTTAACATAGTAATACAAGTATAAAAATAGAAAACAATGAGGTGTGGAAACGGCCGCGCGCACGGCCGTGACGTCACTACTAGGGTGCGTTCCACTGCGCGCTCACGATTATCATGCTCACGACCACGGATGTTCCCGTTCCATTTAGATCCGAGCATTGAAATCGTAAACCCAAGTGGAATGAATTATGGAGTGTTTCCAGGCGCGAAGTATAATAACAAATGGCGAGCTAGAACAAATAAAGCAACAGCTTTAAGAGGTTAGGTTACAATGTGTAAATCTTAACAGTAAATTCTAATAATAACAACTAAATAAATGTAATAAGTAAATTCTAAGTAAATTCTAATAATAAATTCTAATAAAGACTGCCTCGTTGGTCGTGTTGGTCGCAAGTGCGACTGCCGAACGGGAGGTCCTGGGTTCGATTCCCGGGTCGGGTACTACTAAATTATTCTAATTTAGATTTTCTAGTAGTGGCTCGGAGTCTGGATATGTGTCCGGTGTGTGGCTATAGAGGCGCGTCCTTATATACACCCATTTACAAATTAACTTTTAATTTACCTATCTGGCCTACCTTGGCTGACACCGGCTCCAAAAATAACAATAGTTGTACCTACATTATATTATCGTAATAATTTGATTGACTTTGACGAATAATTTTTTTACTTTTTAGTGCATTTTAATTTGTTTCTTTATGAAGTCGGTTTTTTGTTTTGTTAAAATTCTTGTTTATTGGAAATGAAATGGATTCGGTGCCTACCCCAACTTTTTATCATCACCTGGATTGACTGGTAGAAAATGCCAATTGATATTAAGTCCGCCCTTTGTTACCAACAATAAAGGACAAATAAATAAGTGAAAATATACTCAGTGGATTAATATCTGTTCGCCTTGACATTATAAGCTCAGCGATGTTGTGGCTGTACCTGCCATGTATCAGAGTACAGTGGTGTTATGTGACGTAATACAAGTGTCATGTTCATATACACCGCGAAATCGTTCACGGCGAATTTATATTCGTTTCGTGCTATGCGATTCTGTACCGTGTGCTGTTTTATTATGATTTATTTTCGCTTGTACGTGTAATTCAAATTGAAGACGAGCTCGCAACACGACTCGGTCGTGTCGCTGTGTTTACGAGCGTATGAATGCAAGTTGACGGAAGGCGGTCCATTAGCTGACACAATACAAGGCCACGGGGTCGTCGACCAACCAATGTCACCTCCAGGCCCGGGAGGTGACAAGCAACCGCCCCGCGCGCCGCGCGCCCCGCGGCTTATCTATCTGTGTCGTAACACGCCCCGCGGCTGCAGTCTCATTATCTAGAATGCATTCACGACACCACAGTAATAAATCAAAGCAGAACAAGTACTATAGGCACGACAAGCAAACAACACGTCTTCCACACGACAATTGAATAAGACAAACGTAACTAGTTACGTTATATGTAGGTATTTAGGTGCGCCAGTTACGCCAATTTAAATATCAAATGTAACTTTTAACTTAGGTATCTATAACGTAACATCACGCCTGTAATCCCCGAATAAGTAGGCATAGAAATGTAAAACGTTTCATCAGTTACGTCTACGTCCCACTATGGAATAAGTGGTGAACCTATTGCCAAACATCGGATACATTTCGAAACCCCAAGCCATTACTAAAACATGTAAATTAGAAAAATCCAGTAGTGCCCGACAAAGGATTCTAACCCTGGACCTCCAGATCGGCAGTCGCGCTTGCATCTACCACGACATACAAGTCTTGTTTCAACAAAATGTGCGTTTTTAGATTAAATATAACTTCTTATAACGGGTTATAATTCTAATTTTTCGGGTATTACAGGCATGATGTTACGTTTAAGTATCTAATATGCGTTAATGTAATGCACCAAATTATCCAAGATCCAAGCACACGAAAGAATGGACACAACACAACATATGTGCGTCTATATATGTACATGCAATATATGGCAACGCGCGCGAGGACGACGCATTACTTGTACTGTATGAACAAGCAAGTTATAATGCATAGTGAAATCAATTGAAGGCGCTAATTTCACGAGCATGGCAATGTTATATCACATACTGAGCCACGTCACCATTTTATTATCCACTGTGCAAGATTTCCTTTCAATATTCAATACTTCATATTTAAATTTGCGTACGTGATGTATGGAGACAGTGCTGAGTGCGGGAGAAGTACCACAGATCGGCTTACCCCGTGAACAACCTTGCGTGACTAAGTAATATGTATTAATTAATGTATTCGGTTATAAATACCAATGTGTATCATTTCACAAGAGTTTAGCGCAGCCCTCTTAAAATGCTCACTCCAAGAATGTTTTTTCCTTAAATATGTCAACACACGGTCATCTGATAACCCAAAATAGACAACGCCTATACTATGGTGACCAAGCGGCTAAGGATGTAGTTCGCCATACATGTTTCTATTAAATACTTAAATAGTTGTGAGATGTCTTTATAACAATAGAAAAGTATATCAACTACAATGAACAATGGTATAAACATACTCTTGTACGAAGGAGAAGCAAGACAGGCCTGTCAGGATAGATATGTTCGGCACTCAATGACGTGAATTTAAAATAAAACAATTGCCTTATTAAATAACTGCCGTCCCCTTGGGATTGTAATTAAATGCTTTACCAAGGTACAGGACGTATATTAAAAATTTCGTCATCGTCATCGTGCACCTGCGTGCCACTACGTCTGCACGGCTAAAAGGCTGCAGGCTACCACGGTGTCCACATACGAATAACCATTAGGGAATACAATAAAAGTTTTAACTCAAAATCCGTAACCGCTAAGCTCAATTCATAACATGAAACCAAGCATCATGGACATCCTTACGAAGTTGGAAAGACGTGTCACTGGGTTCAGCGTCTGCAATATACATCTTTAATGTAGAAAAATACAAGTACAAACTTAGCGTTTAATTCTTTATGAAACCGAATGGTACCACAATGAATTATATCAACAAAGAAAAGAGTGATACGACTCCATAAAAGTGTACCGAGTAGGACAGTCCTGTAAAGTTCACATCACAATCAAGACATTCCGATATTCTGTTGAAAAAGTGTGATTCAACATATACTCGTAGTACTAACACCCTCACTTGATGTCATCTTGGTTTGTTTTAATAATATCAACATTGGCATTGGGCTCGTCCCCTATTTTATGAGGCGTAATGCATTACTAGTCTTCTTCTTCGTCGAGTCGATGACTGACCGTGGGTGATCAGCCATCACGGTGAAAGGATTAGCCATATTACATATTAAATGCATCCTTAAGGTTAGAAATATTTGGGTCTCGGTGATATCTGCCTAACTTGTATGGGAGCCGGTGTTATTATATAACAATAAATAATCACTGACAACCGTCGTCGTCGTCTCAGTCACGGCTATAAATGTTGTCTATATACGCTATGTGATGTTGATTTCAACAATCCGCTACTCGCTACTCAGGATGCGGACGTCCTCGCGTGGTCGTGCGCGCTGGTGACCCTAACGTGACGGCGTCGTCCGTGTGGCAGGGGGCACCTTCAAGCGCAGCCGTTGACCGTGGTCAGGGGCGCGGCCCTGACCCCGCGCGTACCACTCTGCGCTACTTGCCGCCCACCAATATAACGCTATTTCACTAGACGCTCGCAGAAACCATCTAACATACGCACTAGATACATACTCGTATTATAAACTTGTATGGGCTTTATAATTTTTTTTATTTAACTTTGCAAAGTAATGTAAATATTTGTAAATTTTGTTATTTATAAAAGTGAAATTAAAGTCGTAAAGGAAGCCAATCGTACAATGACCTTTAAAAATATGGCTGACGTAACACACTGATGACATCACTTGCTATAATTTTATCTCATGTGTGAATTTGTTAATAATTAATATAATAATAATATGTAAGTCATAATTCATCCATAAAATATATAATTCATATACTATAATGTTTTAACACTTGTGAATCGGTGTTTTATTGTAAATAATGAAAAGTAAAAATGAATCCAGAATTAAATATCATTCGAACATTTCGACGACGGCAGTATTTTTTTTGCAAACGTTTCTCGTACAATCGTAGAATAATAAAACCAGAAAGACAATGGAACCTACTGTCAAAATTCTATACAGGTACACACAGTGCCGTTCGCAGCGTAAACTTTTATTAGAATATATGAAATTGCCAAAAAAAGAAAAAGCAGGCTGGTACTCCGGCTCTGACCCATGTACGTCGGTATAATAATACTTGAAAACCGGCCCTTAATGGTTTCGCCCCATAAATCCTCAATGGACGCCCGCGATCTCGCGCGATCCGTGTGGCCAAAGTCGGCCGAACCGGATCGCGTGAAGCAAACTTCTGGTTAACCGTCTAACCAGTTTTCGACATGACATTGAATTTCAAAATATAATATTACCTTATGGCATTTATTCTCCCAAAAGAACGTCGATCGATTTAGTTCTCGATTAGCGAACGGCGCAAGAGAGATATCTGTTTTGCATTAACATTTCCCGTTTGAAATTATTGATAACGAATATATGTAGACGTACTTAATTACAACAATTTAAATAAAGTAGGCGAACCGTTGACAACTTATAAAATTAAAGAGTTATTGTATATACATACATATTTTCTGTACTAGTAACATAACAAAACTGGTCAAACAACTATTTTTAAATCACCATTAAATTGACAGCGATTATTGTAAACAATGAAGGCTTATTACTATGGTTTATTTATAGAGGACTAGAAATATACCTCTGTTTTACACGTTTGCAAGTTCAGCCAAGAAAATAAAAATTCGTGTAAGGAAAGCCGGTTTGGTTGGTATGCATTTTAGACAATGCACCTCGAACGTGGTGCGGGGGGTCATTCGTTCATACAAAATTCTGGCCGCGGTTTCTTCGCTGCGTCCGGTCGGTAACGATCCGTTAGTTCTTTTAGAATTTGATGTCTTATCTTCACGCCTTTAATATTCGAATGGATAGGCAGAGGAATGCAATACGCTCCCACGATACACCTGTTAAATTCCACGTCCTATCATTGGGGCTGAGCCTGCTGCCATATACTGGGCACAAATCCAGACTCCGAAATACTACTACAATTATTAAGTTACAAAATCCGATAGTACCCGTACCGGGAATGTGATCCAGAACCTCGTTGTTCAGCAATCACTTGACCAACGAAGCAGTCAATGTCTCGTTTATAAATATTCACGTTTTATAATTGTACAAAATACTCGCCTGCTATGAATGAAATATGGCGCATCTATGATTTCTATGTACCTTTTAAACCAATAAAATCATTACCACACAAAAGCCTTATTATACACTATTCTATTGTAATAAATAGACATTTCCTAATTAAATTTTTAATTTGATTCATTTTTTGTTAACCAGATGGCCTACAAGTGGAACACGTTACCAGCCTGTGTTTCCGGAAACAACTCGGGACTGTTCAACACAAGAGTAAATAAACACCGCCTAGGCATGTGCGGTTCATCTCAGATACCACCTACGCGTTTTAACGCAAGCCTATCATATGAAAAAAAATGCTTAATTTTTGTAAAATCATAAAAAAATTATCACATGCCTTAGAAAACAATTTCCTCGTAATATGGGAAAATTATTAGTTTAGATGAAATAAAACCAACGATTCCTTTTTATTTTTTATTACATAAGGTAGATGTGGCCAATAAGGCCTGTCGGGTAATAAGGCCTAAGTAACAGAAACACATCTTTAAATAATTCCCGCCGACCCAAGTCACAGTCATAGGTAGTTAACCATCCTAGATGACCCCCCAAACTTGTCACGACTCGCTCGCCCGCGTGTCGCCGCCAGTACAGCGTCATTCATCGTGGCCGGCGGACGCTCAGCTCGAATTATAATATACCGGTCGAACCGAACGTAAGTAGTTTTTGAAATATTACACTTTTTTTCAATATTTTGCACTTTCATTTTCTATTAGTTCATGCCTATGAGGCCTGTGTTGTAGAAATAGTATAAATTAGACCGAATCATATTATTTTAAAATTTTCTTTACAAAGTGGTCGGTGGTTAATAAGGCCTATAAAATTCGACCATAGGCCTTATTACCCTCCTTTTTTAGCATCATCAAATGAATATTTTACTGTTTATTTTATACCTTTAAAAATGTTAGAAATGTAATTACAACTGTTTTCTAATTGATTTATAGTTTTTAGGGACTACTTATAACCACAATGCCCCCCAAGCGAGCATTGTGGTCTGAAGATGACCTGGTGGCGGCAGTTCGAGCAGTACAACATGGTTGGCTGAACACGTACAAAGCTGCCGAAAAGTACAAAGTGCCCAGAAGAACTATACGAAACCACCTCCAGACCGGCAGTTTAAAAAAAACCTTAGGCCGAAAACCTTTACTTAATGACGAACAGGAAGCTGAGCTTATGAGCAGAATTGTGAGGTTTGCTGAAATAGGATTACCTGTTACACCACATATTCTCCGCCGGTTAGTCTTCAAATTTTGCGAGAAGAATGACATGAAGCATCCCTTCAATCAACAAGTTAAAGTTGCTGGTAAGGATTGGTTTAAGAAGTTCATGAAGAGACATCCGGATATATCACGTAGAAAGGCTCAGTTTATGAACCCGGCCAGGGCTCAAAAGCTAAATAAATTTATCGTAGATGACCATTTCCAGAGACTGAACGAAGTTTATGATAAATTGGATCTCAAAACTTGTCCTGAGAAGATTTATAACATGGATGAGAAAGGCTGCCGCCTAACGATTCACCACCAGCAGACTGTTTTGGCACAGAAGGGAGCCAAAAGAGTCCATTTACAGACTTCGGAACACGCCGAAAGTGTTACCATCGCCGGTTGTGTCAATGCAATTGGTACTAGCATACCACCAATGATCATTTTTAAGGGCAAACGATTGAAGCCTGAATTATATGACAATTTACCACCGGGATCATTAGTAGAAAAATCTCCAAAGGGTTATATGACTAATGAATTGTTCATAGAGTTTTTGAAGCACCTAGCCCGATACAAAATTCCAGGAAAGTGCCTCTTAATATTTGATGGGGCAGCTTGTCACTTAGACCTATCCATCGTGGAAGTTGCAGATTCACTCGACATAGCATTGTATTGTTTACCCTCAAATACAACCCATGAACTCCAACCACTTGACAAAGCTGTCTATCGTTCATTTGAACACCACTGGGATTCAGAACTTTTATTATTCATGGAACAAAATCCAGACAAAAAACTTACTAAGGCACGCTTCAACATTATACTTACAACTGTCTGGTCTAAATGTATGACACATAATAACATAGTAAGCGGTTTTAGAGCGACTGGTTTATATCCATTTAATCCGCACGCTATTCCGGAAACAGCATTTACTCCATCTGTATTGTCAGAAGCACCAGCTCCTGTACCAGACGCTGTGGATGTAGAAAATTCGCCACCTCGCATCCCATCCAGGCCAATAGCCCCCGAGACACCCCAGCCATCGACATCAATGCAAGAACAAAGAATTGATCATACCCCAAAAAGATCATCTGAAACATTTTACAGAATGGTTTACGGTAGTTCCAGTTCTGATGATGAGGATAACGTACCCCTCGCTCAAGTTAAAAGAACATCGTTTAAGCAGCTCCTGCCTACACCAGCTAAAAATACCGTAAAGACACCAACAGTCAGAAGGAAGGCCATCAATTATAGAGGAACTCCAGTCACCAAAGACCTGTTTAATAAAAATAAAATAGATAAAACCTCAAAAATGAAAAAGACCAGAAAAGCAGAGAGCACTAAAGAGAATAGAGAGAGTTGGTACTGTCACGCATGTAAGCAGGACCAAGAGGCTGCTATGAGGATGTGTTGTAAATGCAGCAAGTGGTACCACGAGGAGTGCGTTGGTCTGTCACAGGAGGATGATGATGAGTTTGAGTGTCCAGATTGTACCTAATTAAAACAATACATATTATTTTTAAGTCTTTACTGTGATTATCGCATTACTATTATTTTATGGATCTCAATTACCAAATATAAGAAGTTTATTTTGTTTGATTTTGTAGGTTCAAATCTTAGGCCTTATTATACTACCATAGTTTAATAAGGCCTAAAGACAGTATTTTTAAAAATGTTTAATTTAGACTATGTTTATGGTGGAAGTTGCCGTTTTTCGTTTATAAAAGATAGTAATTGATATAAATGTTTAATTTACATTAAAATTTGTTGATTCGTTTAAACAGTTTTTGATTTATTTTAATTCCCGCTTAGCTAGGCCTTATTGGCCGCACCTACCTTACATCAAATAATATCAATGTAAAATTTTGGTCACAAATAGAAAAGACAAATGTATCATAATCATAACTATCACACAAGTATACATTACATATATATTTGTTACAAGACATTAATTTTAAGATAAATCGTTCAAATCTCTTAACAATCCTAAATTAAATATAAGCAATGCGATGTCTCAGCATCCGTTCCCAGACGTACAACAGCCTGTCCCATGTCACAACCCTCAACAGACATCTTTCCTCTTACTACAATAAAAACATGTATAGTTATATATTTAGACATATACACGATTAACAAAGAACTTTAACTAACATAAAACGCTGGCATATACCCCCAATGCAACTTCGTCTGACGTGTCATATTTGGTCAGATGGATTTATCAATTAGAAATTCAACTGAATACTGCAGTATCCAATAATCCGTGAATGAAAGCAGCCTCCCCGAACGGCTCCTATGTCCGATCAAGTACAAACAGATACTGCCCGGCGCACGCTGGACAATGCGACTAATCCTTTCACCACGATGGCTGATCTCCCACGATCAGCCATCGACTCGACGAAGAAGAATAATTCGTCAACGCGTTACCACAATAAGTTGTAGTAAGGAATGCGTACTTCATGGGCCCGACAGGAGGGAGCAAGGGGTTATACTTTCAGCGCCCATTAAATAAGAAAAAGTCCAGAAAAAAAAATGATTTTTTTTTACCAAGGCAACGTACTCAAACATCTACGCGATTTAAATATGACAAACTGAATCTTTCAATTCAGTAAATGTCTAATTCCACATAGTTATAATGGGCATACCGCACCCTGATAATAATCCCAAATATTGGTCAACCTATGTAATATTCGTCGCGTCCGCAATATTTGTGCAATAATTCCAAAATAAACATGTGCGTTAGATTGTAACGATCATATAGAGACCGTGGAACACATTCACCGCTCACGCTGAATCCACACGTCGTGGGCACGCCACTCGACAGCTTTAATGTAAAACATTTTGACGTCACAGCTTTTCAAACAAAGACAAAACTGGACGTAAGCTTACATTCATTTTACTCAAATAACCGAATGGAAGTGAAAGTCTTGAAACGTCCGTAAAACCAACTGATCTGCTTGCAGACGTCAATCGTTATTATAATACATTACATGCAATTAGCCAGTGGTCGCATAGCAGCGGCGTACAATGGGCGTCAGCCGCCCAGGGCGGAAGAAAATATTGCCGCTTCCTTAAAAATTTATATATTATTTGCCATATGACAATCACATCAACAAAAAAAGTTCAACTACTTTGATATATTGTTAAAACAGGTATTTTATTATTTACTGTGAAATTTTGCCGCCCCCTAAAAAGTGCCGCCCTTGCCGCTCCCCCTCGCTCCGCGCTACGCCATTGTCATGGAGCCAAACATTTTTCCTTTTGATTACGCCTGTAATCCCCAGAGAGGCAGGCAGAGGAGTGTAGGACACTTCCACGTTTCACCAGTTATGTTTACTTCCAAATATGGAATAGTTGGTGAGCCTATTGGCATACACCAGACACATATCCAAACTCCGAGCTACTACTAGAAAATCTAAATCAGAAAAATCTAATAGTGCCCCATCCGGGATTTGAACCCAGGGCCTAGCGATCGGTATTTGCGCTTGCAACCAACAGGACCTACGAGGCAGTAATTTCATCGTTTAATTACATTTTGTTCACAAAACAATTAGATCTTTTGATACATAATAATTATTTAATTATTTTTTAATTACTTATATTTGTTTGTATGTCAAATGTTCATACAAAAATATATTATAGCAAATCGATATCTTAGTTCACCACTTCGCGTGATAATTACAAAACTAAGGTAGGTACATAAGTTGTTTGATATTTATAAATGATTTCAGTTACGTCAGTTCGGTATACTCAAAGATACACCCACGGAAACTACTTTGGTACAGATCTGGCAAACTCACTCTGCGTCGCGGCTTAGCTGCATTTCGCTTCCACATAACGTTGTCTTAAACATAAAAATATCAAACGATTATAATCTAGTGCCATTGTGGATGTTGACTTACACAATCATTCATTGCACAACGTAATTACAAAACGTCAATCGAATGTGGCCCTTTTTAATTCTTACCACTTAACCACAAACATTCCGAGGCGGTAACATAGACCGCAACCATTAAAAAATCAGTTTCCCGTTTAACATACTGGAGAAATTATAGCTTTATACAACAGGCGGCAAGCACAGACGAACGCGGCACAATCTGGACGTCGAATAACAAATATAAATATCAATAAGTCTAATAAGGTCATATTGAACTTACTGTTATATATAAAACTATAATCCTTACAAAACGTAAAACAATTTGTTCCATCGGTCAAACAACACAAGTTTATGCTAATCTATAAACCAGTTCGAATAAACAAACCCACTAACAATGTTACAGAACTACATTACAAAATGGTGAACATTTAACAATGAACACCGTATGAAACATAACGTGGATGGAGATTGTGGTATTAATGGGATGTTTATTATTATTAAACTACACTATTGTAAACTCATTCATATAACTACAGTAGCTGCATTGTTTGAAAATCATATCATAACGTCGCCTAGCGCAGGCTGCCATGTGAATAATTTTGTATAAAATTAAAATCAATGAATCATTCGATAAACTGTAAAGACAGGATTTGCAAAAGGTAGAAAATGCAAAGAGCTGATATATAACTCATACGAATTAATGATACAAGCATTTTCCTTATATAAGAATATCGAAATCTTTGATTCTTAGTGCTTACAAGGGCGGATCCAGGGGAGGGTTTCATGGGGGTCATGCCCCCCCCTAGACTGGGTCCACGTCCATAAAAAAAAAAAGTAACTTCACGCCTGTAATCCCCGAAGAGGTAGGCAGAGGAATGTAGAACATTCCCACGTTTC
>DWDV01001510.1:0-13105 GCA_018245615.1 Mimoniades ocyalus | reverse complement strand
CAACGGGTTAGCGGCACGGCATGGCGTTGTGCTGAATACATAATGATTGACTCTTACTGTCAGTGGAGGAATTAAAACTGGAGCTTCCGTTTAAAGGTCGCCACAAACGGAGCTGTAATTAATTTATTTATTCTTTATTCTTAACCTATACTTAGGTTACAAAGGGCGGATTTAGTGCCTGTACCAGTCAACTTTATACTATTTGTTAATATACTGTGCTATAATATATATTATATCAAACCACCAAAGACGGTGGCTATACAATAATATATATGTTTCTCTGTGTTTCTCACTGCGCAATAATATGCCTTGCTATACCAAGATATGTCTTACTGTATTTGACCACGTATTGTGACAACCAAAGAAAGACATTAATACATATGTGTGGTTACTCGAGCGTCACCGTAAAGTATATATTATAATATATCGTAATGTGTCTTGCTGTAATATATTTGTACTAAAGTTACCCCTGTGTTAACCTTAATTACCCAATTGTGACATTATTAGATATATTGCTTGTAGATTAGATATATTGCTCGCAACCATTGGCGTACATTTCTTATGTTTATATATTGTAGAATTGTACATTATCGGCTCGTGGATAATCAGCTACGATTAATTATTACGATAAAAATTATTAACTTATAAGAATTTTCATTACTGGGAAAAAGTCGTTCAACTGTATTTAGTGCTGTAAATATCGTACGGTTCATCGGTAAATTATGTAGGCAGATAAAAAAAAAGTCATAAATAATTCACATTAGAACAACTCGCTGTGTGTACTACAACTCTATAAGTTTTATTACATATATAGAATTAGGCTTAGGCGTTTATTTGATTCTACCAAGCCTATTGCCATATACCGGGCACAAATCTAAATAAATAATGTATTGAGATAAAAAGTGCAAAAAGGTTAACGCATTATTGACTGATATTCTAAAATATATCAATGTCGAGCTAATACATTCCCAATATCATTAAAACACCAAACTCGATCTCAGGACTCTCGTGGTTTCTCGGTGAGTAACAATGCACACGTGGTAGTATAAAACAATTAATGATAATTATCAAAATGTCGAACGTAATTAAATATCAATGATAGGCTATAGTAAGTTTCACTTAATGTTAATTTAACGTTATCTTCGAAACACGTTCAAGGTTAAGCACTAAACTGATCTTGTTTCACACTTGTGTTACATGTTTTAAAGTAAGCGTGTCAATGTGATTCTTGTAAATTAAGTATACTTTGGGAATTACGAAATACGTAGGTTTAAAAAGATTCTTTATTGTCTTTAAGAAACTACAAAGTTTCGCTTATAAAGATAATATTAAAACTAACTTATAAAATGGTATACAAATGGTCTCATTTAGAAATGTTTATACACGCAGAAATACAAAAAAATACTTACTCGTATTGCCCTTAAGTACTTAATACTTACTAAATACTTACGGCATTTCATACTGATATTTACTCGTATACATATTCTTGGTTGAGTTATGGTGCTGTTGCATCATAGGACAATGTTAATGTTCTATAACTTCTTAGTGATAGTACCTTACCTGTATCGGATCGGAAACATAACATAAGTACAACGTATAAAATCCATGGCCTTTTATAAGGAATAAGTTGTTACATTTTACCTTCGCTATAATTTATATAATGAGGGAGGAATTTTATTGGCAATTTTATGCACATAACACCAAGTCTGCCATCTCGGAAAAGTTAGGCAGAGGATTTTAGTATACTCCCACGTTTCACCAGTTACGTTTACATCCCATACACCATAGCAGGTGAGACTATTGCCATACACCGGACACAAATCCAGACTCTGAGCCAGTACTAGAATGTTACGAGTATGTTAAAAAATTATACCTACTATTTCTACAAACCTTTCGGATAGGTGCAATGGTATGTATATGTATACTCGTATGTCCATATCAGCGTCTCATTTCCTCGTATCGATGTATCGATTGCAAATAACGAATGGTTCAATGGTTCTTCGCAATTAGATCGTTCAATAGTTCTCGATAGTGACCGCTATAAAAACTTTCTCCTTACTTGGCTCTGTGTATTCACCATCGGTAATTATTGTATTTCTGAGCTAGTATGGTAGGTCTAGTGTTCTGGCAGCAACTCAGTAGTGCGGTAGATGACCTCACCCTTTCCATGCTTTAAGAAGATTGGTTTCCAACAATGTAACAATGCAATAATTGTTACAATTAATAATTGTTACATTTAATATTTGTTACAATTATTAATTGTCAGAATTTATAATTGTTAAGTATAGTAATTGTAAAAATTAATAGTTGTTATGTTTAATGAGTGATTTCAGTCAAAAAATCATAGGCTGACAGCACTTTGTCTATATTTACGCAAACAAAAGGTTTATTCGTAAGTGAGCTAATTAATATATTAGAACAGAATTACTGGGAGAGTTTCATACAATACATATATGTATAATTGATTCCGTAATGATAAATAGTTATTACAAAGTATGAAAGAGGATGTACGAGGAGACGAGGAATACAGATCAACATGCCATCACACCGAGTAGAGCGTAGCGGTTTCGACTTGCGGCCGGGCAGATGTGTTGAATGATGAATGAATATGTTAGGCGTAGGTTTGGTGTGCTTGCCATAATATGTACATAGTACCCACGATATATATTATTATTTATCTATTTAATATACAATTTTACAAGTATGTTATTAGAAAGCATTGCTGAAACCGTGCTCCGGTTTGTCTGCATGCTTGAGTCTCGTACATAATTGTACAATAATACATAATAGCATCTTGTATCTACTTAGTCTACAAAGTATAACACAGAATGTAGTGTAACAACGGTATCATAATAAAAGCGTATTAAAAATCATAATATACATATCGTACCTAGTATCCAATGTTTCTTTCGTGCTACGTAATGTAACATATCATATCAACTTAAGTGAAATCACACTTTGGTTCTATTGGTGCGTAGGCCTATTTACTCGTATGTATTTTAATAATGTGTGTTTATATATACTTATGTATTTATGTTAACTGTGTTTTTACCATACTTTAACTTACTTGGAATTAGGTGGAAGTGTGAGATTGGCTCGAGATAGTAATATTATAGTTATGTATATTAGAAAGCTTGCATTGTTTAGATAGGTGTACTGTGGGGCGCGACAGATCCATTGGAACGATGATCTTGAGGCGTCTGGTAGAGAATGGATGGGATCTGCGGAGGACCGAGTGTTGTGGCACACCTTGGAAAAAGCCTACGTCTAGCATTAGAACGGTAAAAGCTGATAAATTATCATGATGATGACTTTAATTCTCATATTACTTCTGCTTCATTACATTTCCTGACTCAGGTAGGTTCTGACAGCTTGCGTAACAAACTCCTTGCTCTACATCAATATTGCAACGTCGCGACACGGTAATCGTATGTCACATCAATAACAGTTCCCATTACGTTTTATTACATCGTGCTGTATGTCTCGTAAATGTAATTATCTAACTAAAGAAGATTGTCAAAGTCGTCTTTCTTTTAGTTGATGATAAAATCTTTATATACTTTGGCAATTGTTCAACTGTGTACTTAAGATGATGATTGAGTCGTTTCATCAATATGTACTCTTATTGCTCCTATAGCGTCTTTTAAAATAACATTATTTTGTTGTCGCTGAGAATTTTAACATTCCATTATTTTCTTACATAAGTATTTGGGCAAAATATATTGTAATCTAATTAAAATAAACTTGTGTCGTATGTAAAAATTGCAAGAAATAAATTCATATAAATATTTTAGTACATTTTTATAACATCCAGCACTTGTAAGATCACTACAAAAGTATTTTTAAGAACGGATTAATTTTGTAAAGAGTTTTTGCCCAAAGTTAATATTTTAATTACCTACAGCATTATAATTTTGATTGTAATTATAAATGGTTGCTAAATCATCGGCAGTGGAACCGCGCGCCCGTCGCTTGTAAGAAGGAAGCCAGTCAGTCGTTATCTAGCGAGCTCGTGGAGAACACAAAACGTGTGAGTGGATTTTAGAAAAAAAAACAATAAGATATTTTTTTATTGTTGTGTTGTGTCAGAGTGAAGATATCTTGTGTACCGGCAAATTAATAACAAGTTTGTATAATGCGTTAATTTAATATTCATATACCTATTATTTTCATGTTAATATTTTAGCATTTTTCACCATAAGTATATAATTACTGGTGTTAATTTTTATTCGTATGTGTATAATACATGACATTAGTTCATATAGTACATATTTCTTAGTTTCACTTAAAATAGTTATTATTGAAGGTAAGCAGTCAAATTATTTTAATATTTATGCACATGTATCAAAGATTTACTTTGTATAAAAAATTACCAGCTACAATAGCCGAAGTATAATTACAGTTCATTATTTAATAATTAATTCTTAAACAAAACCAACAAAATATGTACGTATTAGAACGAAGCTTTACGATTTGAAATTTACTGGCTTTAAGATAAGTACGAGTAAAAGACATGGTCAGAACAAATATTAGTAAAGTTAAATTAGATCAAATAATGCTCAATATAACGTGTATAGGAACAATTTTACAAAGAGGCCGAAGTCGTGCTAGATAACAAAATGTAAGATATCTATCGATACAATCCAAATTAAGTCAGTACATTTAATGACATTATTGGGGGTGGAAACATAGGAGCGAATTCAGTTTGACGGAATTACTATTATTAAAATTCATGTAGAACTTCCGGTATTTGAAAGGCATACGATTGCATGTGAGACGATAGGTACTCTGTTCAGTTGTAGCGTGCATGTAGAGTAGGTACGCAAAAAGTAGAGTATGAAAGTGTTTGTTTTTGTATGACAGTGGACATTTTGAATGCGTCTTAATTTAAATAAATTTACTTTAACGTCTCTACATATTAAAAACAGCTTGACATTGGATTAATTTTTAACAAACGTTTCATATTAATGTCTCATTTGTGTTAAATTCATATAAACTAAATTAATTACATTTTCTACTGACTGGCATACTACTACATGTTTCTCGCGCTGTGTGTCAATGAATTTAATATAATATTATATTCGCATATATGTATAGAATACTACTTTATTGGATATGCACGACGTTTAATTAATTAATGTATTTATTTCCGTAGCTAGTGCCCTGTCTGAAGTTTCTAAATACTATTAGGCGTTTTCATTGTTCATATGTAACAATTAAGTGAATGTGCCTGTTGTGGTTCCTTCCTGTTTCTAACTAGTTGTGTATTAGTTAACATTTAATCAAATAAACAAAGTTACTGTTTCTATTAATATATGTACTCAATGGACTGATTCGTTGGTCGAATGATTGTAAGCGCGATTACTGAACGGAGGTCCTGGGTTCAAACCCGGTTCGGTTACTATTGGATTATTCTGCCTTAGATTTTCTAGTAAAAATTTGTTGTCGGTATTCGGAGTCTAGATTTATTCTCAGTGTATGGCAATAGGCTCATCCCCTATTTCATAATGTAACATAAAAATAACGGGCGAAACGTAGGAGTAAACCTACACTCCTCTGTCTACCTCTTCGGGAATTAGAGGCATGATGTTACGCTATAATAATATAAAAAAATCGTTGTTTTGCATTTGAACTACATAACTACGAATGTTGAATATTATTATTTTGTAGTACTTAGAATATTACGAGTACATAATACCAGTAAAATGTTATAAAGCCTATCAGCAACTTATAATTTTTGGTAATTGATTTAAAAAATGACTTAGATATGATAAGTAACCTATTTTCAATTACTGATAGGTTTGAGTGAAATTCAGAATAAAATTTTTATTGTATAGTTTATGTAAAATAACTTCTATTAATGTTAAGAATAATTTGTACGAGTGATTTTTAAATACATTTATTTTTGCATTAATTAACCTGTCGTATCAAATAAGTATCAGAATAAATTTAAATAAAATATAAAGTAGTTGACTTTTACAACATTTCCCGCGCTCAATTTGAATAGCAAAAGCGGCAGTTACCTACTAGGTTAAGTTGTCAGTCTGGTTTAGAAAATTTCGACTGTGGATCTTATGTATAACAACAAACAGTTAAGTAGTCATATTACATACATTATTTAGCTTCCGTATCTGTACAAAAAATATTTGGGAAAGTATTCAGGGTCACGTGAAATATAGTTTATTTCGACAATCATAGAAAAAACTATAGGGGTAAGTTAGATATTATTACGACAAAAGTGAGAATATATTTTTATACCTATCTTTATGTTTCTTTTCGAACAATGTAGTGATTCAATAAATAATGCAATTTTTTGATTTCAAATATCATCTCAAATTGGAGTGTTGGAATTCAAATAACGATAGCACGCAAACGGCAATGAAAAAGTCATTACCATGCATTTCATTACCATGTATTTCATTACATTTATAGTAATATTCATGAATTAAAATACCAGTAGTGGTATTTTGATGTTCTAAAAATCATACGATGTGTCTTTCCGAAATCAATTTTTTTCTTTTAGGAGATACAAATCGTTTATTGGTATAGTAATCCGGTTTTTCCTCAGTAAAGGTGCAAAAACTCCTCACAAAGATAAATAAAATATAACATGGAAATATATCTAAAACTAGAGGAGTGGTCGATTATTAGGTATTAAATGTTAAGAGAAGAAAACACCAAATATGTTACCATTTCTTCAACCTCTGATACATTGTGGAGCTATCACCTCCATGAATAGTAACTTTTAACTGACTATTCGATCTTGAGAATGACACTTCGTAAAGTTAAAGTGATCAATGCGCATATGCTTTACTCGATTTATTACTAGATTAACAGATAATCTGCGAAAAGGGTACCGGGTACAGGTAACAAATGGATTCACAACGCATGGGACCGTAAGTTGTGCAATGCTTGGAAGAGGCATATGTCCAAAATAATGTTGAGGTAGATTCAACAATGAACATAATTATGTAATTGTCAACCACTAAAATATTCTGCTTAATTTTTGCACACTCTTATTGTATTACATACTAGGGACAAAAGAAAATATTTATTAGTTAATACACCATCGCGATTTAAGGAATGAATTATAATGAACGTGACGGACATACTACATTCGTAACGGGTTCGAGTATTTGGTTATGCAAGTGTAACAATCGTAAAGTCTGATGAGAAAATGTGGCGAACGTTATAGTATAATGCTGATGTCGTTAACTCCATAATACGTTGTTATAGATGGAGCTATGATACGGCAAGGCACATTATGGTATAATACTGTCTTTTCTTTAGTAGCGGTCGGGTGATCTCGCAAGTAGTAATTATATATAAATAGCTATTATATATAAGTAGCTATTATATATATTTCTTACGTTGTCTAAATATGTGGGCAAATATAGAAAGATATATCTTGGTATAGCAAAACCTATTAGGTATTGTGTACATAATTTCCATAAAGATATATATTATAGTATAGCTACCATCTGTGTTAATTTACTATAATATAGTATTTTAACACAATTTATTAATATACATATATAATATTATAGCACCGTCTGTGTCGACTTCACAATGAGATACAAAGAAACGTGTGGGAATGGGGAATTAAAGATTGAATCACATGTTTACTGGTGGTTACTTAGTGGTTTTTATTATTAACATGACCCTAATTTTTCTATACAAATAAATCTGCATACGCCGTACCTTTACCTTTCTGCAGCTCGCGGGTGTTTATAAAAAACGACCTTGGTTAAGTCAAAACTACATAGTTGCGCTATCTCGAAAAGCATATTACGTTACTTAAGTCTTTGTATATATGTATTATATCAGAAATGAACAGTAGAGATTCAAGTATTTGAAATGTCTACAAGGCCAACATGACCAACCTCCCCGCCCATGCTGTTATAAACTAACCTTTGACAGTTACCTACCTACTGTTTTTTTATAAACACTTCCGCGTTTCAAACAATGACAGATGCTATGTGCGAATTATGTTTATTTAAGCCCTTCCACTGCATATACGTTTATGAAAATTCACCATAATCGGTCACTTATTCAAGTATTGATCGCTTATCGAGTACTTAAGTAATTATATTTGTTTGGCTACGTTGTACATAGATAAAATATAAATATACATTTTTGGATATCGATGAGAAAACACATTAATTACTTTGGCAATCTATGGAACACCTGTACAATTAGTGAATAAGTACAGTAATCTCTGGATTGAAAGATTTCTGTTAGTAAGAACGTTCATGTCGGATAGATGATTGAATATATTAATAATTTTGGCGCAGTATGTAACGTGTATCAGGGTACGTGTTACAGCTGGTTGCAGATCAGTTCCACAAAGACATTTCGATTAATTTGGCTCTATTTTTTCCATTAACCGTTTGCCATTTATTAAATTTCTATTATTTGCAAATATAATTTGTCTAAAAAGAAGCTTATTTTGCTATAGTTCTAATGCTATGTTATTCTTAATAAAATAGTATACATTTATAAACAATTACGTAAATTTCGTACAAATATGCTATGTACAAGCTAATTGTAGATAGAATTAGATGTATGTTGAGAAAAGATATCTATTTTAAATCGTACTGTATCAATCGTCTCAACCAGTTCGAGAAAATATGGGCGTTGTTGTAGGCATATAACATACTGATAGACTCGAAAATTTATGTTAATGGCTTCAACAAAAAATGTCTCTAAGTCACATGTCATTTTTTCTATTATGAACAGGAGTAATTTGCAATCATATGACAAGAGGTACATGTATGTAGTTAAGTGCGAACCCATGTGTAATTGTAGATTGGCTCAAAAAAGGTAGTGATAAGAAATATCGTCTCTATATGGCTCTGTATGAAAAGATCCGGTTGCTGAGAAAACTCTTAGCAAGAAAATACTTGCCGTCGACAAGAAGTGCGAGTGTAGCACTTGTTTTATTGTCGTTCGGACTCTACGACTTTAGTGAAATTTCTAATAATACTTGTGCCAGTTTAAACATACGGTAAATTCTATTAAGACTATCAACTTACGCGTGATTGAAGAACATGTAGATAAGTGAGGAGTGATTGAACTAGAACGAATATTTTAATTTTACGAATGTGCCACGTACATAATATGTATATTAAACGTATAGTCAACGTTCATTTGAAACATAACGTATATTAAACGTAACATCACGCCTGTAATCGCCGAAGAGGTTGGCAGTGGAGTGCAATACATTCCCAAATCTCACCAGTTACCGTGTACTACCGTGGTATAATTGACTTTATGGTCTCAGTAGTCTTAGTAAGGGCATGTAATGTCTAAGAATATATTGTTTTAATTTTAATAATGTGTTCGGTATGAACCAAATGCTTCACATTAAATATTAATTTCTAATATAATGTCGTTATTAGGATTAACTTGCGGATTTTACTCCACAACGCATTTACTTACAAAGTAGAAGGTCGTGTTTGATTGTTAATTGTTAAGACGAATTATATTAATTCGATAATGTTAACAGGTCATATTTCGTCATACAAATGAAGAATCGTTTAATCGTGAAATGGTATCTACGCAAGATATCCTGCCGACACATGGTAACAACGGCACGATGCGAACAAGCCGCTGATGGGGGAGAAATCGGTTTGTATCGTTTATTCTATCTATGATATCATTTATCATTAATGGTTTAATGTATCATTAACGGTTTCATTAATAATTAACGGTTTCATTTATCATTAACGGATTCATTGATCATTAACGGTTCATTGATCATTAAAGGTTTCATTTATCCTTAACGATTTCATTTATCATTAACAGTTTCATTTATCATTAACGGTTTCATTGATCATTAACGGTTTCATTCATCATTAATGGTTTCATTTATCATTAACAGTTTTATTTATCATTAACGGTGTCATTGATCAATAACGGTTGCATTCATCATTAATGGTTTCATTTATCATTACCAGACCCAAGTGTTTTCCATTTTATGCTCATTATAATTTCGACCGAGCTAGTGACCCAATCGCTTCTAGCTAAGAGCATAATGTTGTAGATTATTCCTAGGCCGCTCGTGTTTTTAGTATTTTTTATAATATTTGTTTTTTGGTGTGACATTTGTGTCACTCGCTGATGGGATGAAACTCGATGTAATCTTAAGAGACGAGTAGAATTTCAGAGCAATATACGATTTGTTGTGGATTTTCTTACTGTACCAATAATCTTTGACCGCTCGTTCGCTCAGTCGGTATTATTTCAAATGGAGTTGTTTAAATGAATGTCTAGTTTGTAATAAGGAACATGGAAACAACTGTCCGTGTAGAGATAAGCTCTGTTCAGGAGATGGCAAACCCGACAAACTGGTTATTTAGATACCCTCTCGAACTATTTTGAATTCGTACCTCCTAAAGGCCTCAATAGAAACTTATTATATCTGTGTATACGCGTTCGTGACTTAAGTTACGGTTGAAGTGCCGTATTGTTTGGCTAAGCGACGTTATCGTACTTACGTTAATATAGATCTGGGTGCGGTTTTTTATTTATCTGAACATGTTTTTGTGAGAATGGACATGTAAAATGCATGGAATGTGGAGTTTATTAAAATATGCCCGGACCGGCATGTAAATCCAATGGTCAGCGAACTCAAAGTCTAAGTCGGGGTTACGATTTATAAAGCCACCCAGGATATAAAACATTTGTGCGAAGAACGCGAGAGTTTATAAATCGCACTTTTAGGAGGCCGTAAAGGAATACATGTGTCAAAAAAATCTTCATGCATATCATATAATACATAACTTGTTCCAATATTTGCGAATACGATTAAACAGGTTTTGTCGTCTAGTGTAAATTATCGCCTTTGACATAATGCTCGGAGTTTGTTTGCCAATGACAAAGAAGTGATGTGAGATGAGTTGTGGGTGTCAATATTTGTAGATCGTAAAAGTTGTGCTCGAGTCGAATTTATTCATTGATCGACTTTCCGTAACAGTTCAAGAATTTGGCCTTCGATTTAGTGTGTACTCGGGATAAACAACATGAAGTCAACCGAAACTTATCAATAGAGCGCATACTAAAGTCGTTGATAATACTAAAGGTGCTCCTATTGTTGCATTCATTTTACTAATGAAACATCTACTAATAATCTCATTAATAACTTATATTAATTGGACTGACACTAACAATCCTAATCCTATAGTCCTGTTCGGAAACTATAGGAGGCGGTGTATTCACTTAAAAGATATTTGAATAGCAATAACAAGACCGGAACTAACAATATTTTAATAGTAAATTGTTCTACGTAATGTTTTTGCCAGCAGGTTATATTATATTAATATTATATCCTTAGGTAATATATCAACACGGTCGGCTCAGTGTCCCCACCAGAGTCACCGGGCGGGATCGACCCACGCGGCAATAGGCACGTCCATCTTCAATCCAGTTTCGTCACCATCAGTGAAGTCTTGGGAGGAAGTGCCTGGTCCAAAGCCGCTGCCTCTACTTGGAAATACTTGGCGATTTGCTCCCTATATTGGTAAGTTATTCAAGGCATATCTGATGGCTACAGAATTATTAGTATAATCTGCTACGTCTATTAGTATAATGTATAATATTTACTGTGACGCGTAATTATAGGCAGATACTACTTAGCTATAATCAGATGTATTCGTAACATACTCTATTTCACCAGAAATGGGCTGGTTATCTGTGGCAATACGCCAGTGGATTATTCTTGGGAAAGTGTTTGAAGTCATACGAAGTACCCAATAGGGCCGAAACTGACTAAAATTATTTCTTGAAACTGAAATAACAACTATTTTTAAGTAAACCAAAACTATCAATATTATTCTTTACTAAGTTACATCTATAAAAATTTGCAGTGCCTAGTAATTGTCGAATTGTCAACTTTACTCATAAACCTCATAGAAGAAGAAAACAGACATATGTACAGCTTACATGTCATTGTCTCTTTTAAGCTGAAACTGAGTCATCTCCTTGGACAAAACACATGAAACATATATTATAACTACAGTGATTACAGATGAGTTGTTGAAACAATTTGCTATGTATTGTTTCTATAAACCCACACAAGGTTATTTCGCGACTTCACATCACATTGAAATTATCCATCCGCTTAGAAGGCCAATTTAGTAAAATGACAACGTAAATACGGGTAATTTGTTGTCTGACTACAACCTTCTGGCTTATACATGCAACATCTAAAATTAAATATAATTATGAGATTTCACATTAAATATTGATAGCTCAGTGGTCTATAATTTAGTTTCTCATTCAAATTAAACTGCTGGCGCGCGTCTGTCTACAAAACATGTGGACATTGAATTTAAAAATCATTTGGTGTAGCAGTGAAGGGAAACATCGTAAAATTACCTACACAACTTAGAGTTTTCTATGATGATCGTTTAAGACGTGTGAAATCTGTCAAACCACTTTCGGTCCGCGTGGTCGGCTATGGCTGGCTTTTCATTGGAGGACGAGAACTGTTGAGCAGTGGAACGATAAAAGTACTGATGATGAGATTAGTGCTCACATTGAATGCAGCTGATTTTATTAATGATCCATTCAAGTCTGTACATGGTGAAAACTATTCTTATCAAACATCAGTATGAAATAATAGTTACTTTAAACGTATACTTATTTCATTTTGTGTTCGAGTGAGTTGAAGTATTCACGCCAGTTCAAGCATTATATGTATGTATCTACCGAATAATATAAACACTCAACTTAGTATATCACGAGAAAGTGATTTAATAAAATTTGCGATGAACTGTGGATAAACTTACGGTTAGTTATTTTTACGAATCAATTATTACAGTTGAGCAAAATTTATTTTTATGCACATTATGGGAACTACGTCGTTAATACAAGTTATTAAGTATTACGTTAAATAATTGTTAATTAACATTTATTACTGTATACAAAAATAATAATTCAATTCTTACATCAACAGGTTATGCACCGAAAGGCATTTGTATATATTTTTTATGGTTACTTTCATTAATACCTAGTAATGACTTGACGAGACTGCATAAAATAATCTCAGTGTATTTGCAACGACACTAAAACGTAAAGCTACGTTAATAAAAACGTAAATGAC
>DWDV01001509.1:0-13107 GCA_018245615.1 Mimoniades ocyalus | reverse complement strand
ATACCACAAGCTCTCTTGACGTTTACTTTGGGATCAGATGGCCGTGTGTGGAGATGTCCCGAGATATTATTATAAAATTCATCTTTATTCACCTAAACATGAACCACGCGTCATGCGATCATCATCATCACCATCATCACATCATCATCATTAAATCATCATCATCACATCATCATCATTAAATCATCATTATCACATCATCATCATTAAATCATCATCATCACATCATCATCATTAAATCAGCATCATCACATCAGCATCACACCATCAGCATCGCATCATCATCGTCATCACATCATCATCACAATCACACCATCATCATCGCTTCATCATCACATCATCATCATCACGTCATCATCATTACTAACCCTTATATCGTTCCACTGGTCACGGGCCACATGGTAGCATCACAATCATCATCTTCAGTCTTAGTCCACTGCTGGGTACATAGGCTTCTTCTGAGTGGATTTTGTACATAGCTAAATATTGAATTAAAATGTGTTCATGCCTATTACCTAGGTCACAAAATGGTACATACGTTTTATACAACAATATCCGCTGACACTTTAATATACTGTGCATATTAAATTAAATTAATTATGCACGTTTAAAATTAACATATTTTATAATTATGTTATATATTTGAAGAACAATATGATATTTTGCTATTGATATTGTTGAATTGTTTAATCATGAAACAAACAATGACCAGACGGAAAATGTTGCGTTGAAAATATTCAAACTGTATTTTTATTACAAAATATTCTTTGTTAAAATATTAGCGTTGTAATATTTAAAAAGATTGATTCATTTTAATTGTCACATGTAATCATACATATTATTATTATATATTCACGCCAGGCTCTTTACAGGTAGACAGAGAACACCGCCTGCCAGATATTTCTATTCACGTTATTACAAGCTCACATAGTTATAATTTGTAAATTACCATAATTATATAGTATTTTTTATAAAATAATAATGTAAATTATTCACTTTCACATAGATTGAAAGGTGAGCATGTTGCCATATACCATTGCCATATATAATTTCCAGACACCGCCCCACTACTAGAATATGACGGTAATGACGATGGTAAATATAGACCCTAGGTCATGTTATATAGACACAACGAATGCTTCTTATCTTTCTATATTTCTGTGACATAGCGTAGCTGCAGAAATAGACATAGCGTTGAAACAGTCGACTGGAAAACCAATATGTGGAATATAAATGGTGCTTTTATAAAAGCTATTGAATGCACTTGTCTCATTCAATATCAGCTATTACCAAATAGAGGATTGAAATCACTTTTTTCCTTTTAAGCGAAAATGGCTTCATTTGTTATAGAACAGCTTGTACGAGTATACTTCCAAATGGAATGTGGACTAATGGATATTTCGGACAGGTTGACCCATGTTGGATTGTCCCATATGTCACAAAAGATATTTCGGATGTTAACTTTTATGACTGTCCATTTTTATTGTTAATCTTTCGGAAGTCCATTTGCAGTTTTTGCTTTTTTTTTAAATAGAGGAGTGATGCAGTTGAAATGTCATTGTAAGCTTTTGCTTAAGAGTTGTAGGTGTTTTTCAGATTAAATTTTATATATTACTATCTGATATCCAGAACTTGGTCTGCGTTGTTGATAATATTAACATTATATTTTAAGCACAGAGAAGAAAACATAAAAAAATATTGTAGGCAAAAATACAATCTGCAAATCTTAAAAAGTAGCTAAAAATGTTAGTTTCTTATAACGTATTAGGACCAAGAGTCTAGCAAGCAAAACTAAAAAAATAACCCAAATTTGTCTTGTAGTTTTGGGTGATGCGCGCACTAAGGCAGACCTGTCTGACCTATTTTATTTTATTTGTACACATATCGGCCAGTGTGGTAGGCTACGTGCAATGTTTTCATTCTAATCCCAATACATACGTCGCTAATCCAATAGTGAAACGATAAATGGTTTGGTGATAACTAGGAGGGAACGGAAAGAAGACATCGTGAAGCCTACAGAAATACCATAGAACTTTCCAGAATTTGTTTACGTCGTGTAAAGTCTGTCAACCTATACTTGGTTGGCGTGACACTTCATGGGTCGTAACTGCTGTTAATCTGAGACCATAGAAATTTTATGCATGAAGGAAAATAGCTTCGTGTACTTTATTTATGTAGCTTTAGTCTGTTAAATTTTAACATACTGTTGTCTTAGGAAGTTTGAACAAAGTTATAAGCTGCTTTAAGCGCAAAACAATAACAACTCAATAACAATATTTCGAACATGTTGTTGTTAAAACAATTCCTGTTTTAATTGGCAGCGAGCTGCTTGGGTTCTGTGTTTATATTATAGGGAACCATCCAAACACTTACTCGTAGTAACTCGTGAGGTATCCGCGTGAAAAAAAAGGGAGAAATGGTAAATAATTGCTGATGATCGTGTAGACTGAAGGTTAAAACAAACACGAAAATCAATATTTGATATGTCTCATGAATACATAGATTGTACATAGTATGCAAATGATTTGCATGTGAGTGGTAGCCCTATCGTGTAATTTAAAAGTATTGTATTGTAAGTTCACGGTAATTAACTTGAAACCGCCTACAATAGAGTCAATTAAAGTTATTTACATACATGAATGTCCAATAGACAAAATTAATTCGTCTAATTTTCATTCGCCAAACAATGTATTACGTCAATGATGTTATTTGGACTGGATGTGGATGTATGGATAAGGGACATGTGAGGTCTGTAAGGATAAAGATTTTTGTCACTGGGTGTTCTAACCCAAAATGGCCATGACGTGATATTACTATAGTGATAATATTTCATATAAATAATGTTACGTTATATTAATAATATATGTAATTACATTTTTTATAATTTACTACCACGTAACCTATTACGTGGTATTTAATTATAAAAAATGTGAATTATTATTTTATTATTGTTTTATTTTATTATTATTATTATTTTGACTGACTGGACGTATTCTCATCATCATCATCATCAGCCCTTCATCTTTCCACTACCGGTTGCGGGGCTCCTTGAAGTGGGGCTCGATAAACGCGCGCCTCGCGACCCTCCTGCGAACGTGGCTCAATCGTGCGCCATCCAGTAACCAAATTTAATTCCTAGTGTGAATATAAAGGCATAAAACGTTAATTAATTGGAACATATTGCGGCGCGCCCGGCTATTAGACAAATTAGTCCGGTACGTACTTTCTTACGACGACCGCGTCCAGCCGAGAGCGGTGCGCGGAGACGGCTATTGTTTCTCGATCAACATGTCGGGACATGTTGACTTACGCCGGCGACACCGGGTCAGGTCTATGAACTGTTCCCTTCACTGAGGATTCGTAGTATATACCTACATTATTATGTACTTGTACATATTACCTTTGAACAATACATTTGTCAATTGTTTTCAAAGCCTTCTGAAGCCTTGATATGATTATTTTTATGTAATAGTAACTAGCAACGCCATTTTAAGATTAAAATTGAGAGGTTTGAAAACTAGTAGCCTCAGTAAGAGTTCTACAAGGCGTAACGCAAGAGATTTCTGTGGATATACCGAAACCTGCTGATAAGCGTTAAGTGGTGGCTGAAGGGTGTTAACGACTAAAATTTCAACGTAACTGTAATATAATTCCCCGAGATTTTGGGTATTTTATACCAGAAATCCAAAACAACCAGAAAGAGCCATAATTTACCATACTGGTTAAGTGCCGGTGGAAGGCTTCAAAAATTTTTACAATACAGTAATAAGGGTAACCCTATGAAGCACAGGTTCACTCGCAATCAGTTCTTCCACTGTTACAGAGAATATGGAGTAAACAAGTGTTATTTCGTAAAGTTAGTGCATACTAATTAAATTATTATTAAATATTATTAAAACACTAATTAATTAATTACACACATTAATTATTATTAAAACACTTTAACGTTCCACTTGTTGGAACATGGGTCTTCTCTCAGAAGAGAGGGTTAAGGCCATAGTCTGGCACGCTGGCCAAGTGCGGGTTGGCAGACTTCACACGCATTAGAGAAATTTTTTTTTCGAGAACTCTAAGATGTTCAGATTTCTTCACGATGTTTTCCTTCACCATTATAGCAAGCGATAATTAATCTCAAAACGCACATTTGTAAAGAGATGCGCGCTAGGATTTAAAAGCGGGCTCCCGGAGTGAGAGGTCCAATTTAAAACTATCACTATCACTGCTATTAAAATACCTAGAAAACTAAAATCTATGTTACTGAGATTCAGATTTTAAGATTAGTTTCTTTCTTTATTACACTCACTTGGACTAATTGGGAGGCTAAAATCTAAATCTTAGTAATCAATTTAAACTAATGTAAGCCAGTAATGTTCGGATTTTAGCCTCCAAACTGCGGGAAACAAATTTTATATGATTCCGAAAATTTCTCGTGTGTTAACATCATCTGGATAACATTAGAAGAAATTTATAAAATAAACGTGACATCACGCCCGTAATCCTTATAGCGGTCGGTACGAGGCCACGTTTCACCGATTGCGTTCACATCGTACTATGGAAGAGGGGGTGATCCTGTTGCCATATTTCGGGCACATTACTAGGAAATCTAAATTAGAAAAATCGAACAGTACCCGACCCGGGATTTGAACCCAGTGCCTCTTGATCGCCAGTCGCGCTTGCAACCACTCGACCAACAAGGCATTTAAATTTTTAAAATAAGTAATACAAAAATAATATTCCTTATAGCACTTGCGACAAAAATTTAAAAATATATTTACATAAAACCCAATATGAAAATTGTGTTGAAAAGAAGATCTTGTATTACAAATAATTTATCAATCAAATAACTTGCTAAGCTGTAGGGATAATATTTCAGTTATATAACTAATAAAAATATTCGAACCTTGCCCGCGCCTCTTTATAAGAAGAAAATATGCGTTATAAGATTGAATCTCGCTTGCTGTGAATGTAAGATAATATCTTGAAGAAACTTGCACAGTCGAGAATTCTCCAAAACATTCTCTAGGATGTGTGAAGTCAGTTAACTCGCACTTGACCAGTCCAAATTTTATAGTACCTATTTTATTAATCATTAAAGTGAGACTAGTGTTTTAGTAGCACTGGATATAATTTTGCCATCCTGGGAGAAGATTCCTTAGCTGCAGTAGTACAATCAAAGATTTGAGATGAAGCCTTTGTATGTTCACAAGGTATTGTATATTAAATTTAAACAAAACAGGTTCAGCGGTTTTGATGTTTAAATGTTAAACACGGCTTATCATTTTCAATGATGTTTTCAATGATTTCAATGATGTTAAAATTGAGTCAATTAGCAACAGGAATTCAAATGAGATAAAGATTTCACTTCTAATCATGTAAACTTGATAGAGATGTAAAACTTCGCTGTGAAACTTGTAACATGAATGTTCACAGTACATAAACATCACATAGAAATATATACATGTTCTGTCCAGCACTCACAATATGTTAACCGTTATTTATTTTTACCATGTTACTCTTTGAAAACTGTTAGACCATCGCGATCCGAATCAAATCCTGTACGAAATTCAGCAAACTATGGATTTGGACGGCGAGGCCATATTTTTCGGCAGTTTTGCAACTCTACCAAAAATGTTACGCCAGAACGGGGCACTCTATCAAAAATGTAGGGTAGGCTTAGTGCAGTGTTGGCTTTTCGAATGGTGTCCGCTGAAAAATGTTAGTGAAATATGGGCCCACGGATTGCGTTGCATATTCTTCGGTTTATGCAATGTTTGTTCATAAACTTGGTGTCCATTTGTAATCTAGTTTCAACAGATTATTGATATCAATAATGTGTATTCAATTTGTACTTGTTTCATTTTCATTCATACTTTCAAACTACGACATGTTTCAAGCATTATTTCGATTGTAAGTGGAGGAGTTATTTTATTTATACTCCTAGCTTATTAGCAATTGATACTGAATGCAATGTCTCTAGCAATATTCTTGGCGTCGGAAGTAAATTTTGACTCTTGCCTGCTTGCGCGTTACTTTAGATGAAGAGGCACATAAAGTCTGTAGAGATAGAGATGTTTGACATTAGATGCTCTTTGGCGCGATATGTAATAATAGTTTATTTTTAAATAGTAAAGAATATACTAGGGAAATAATTATACATATTTTACTACCTTTTTGCGTTGCAGTGTGACTTTGTAAGCGATATTAGGAAAAAGATCATCACTATCATAATGATTATAGGTAACAAAAAATCTACAGTAGGCAGGTATGTAAACGTAAATGCAATTTATTTTATTTTCGTTTACTTATTAATATTTATTGACTTTTAAAGTTCTCCGTTATGTCTAAAAGCCTAAATATCAAACGATTTTCCTACATTTATTTAAACTAAGTCAAACTAAGTCCCAGGAAGGCTGTCTCCTCGGTCTATTTTATATAATTTCTCGTTACTATGACTGGTATGACTGCCTCATTGGTCGTGGGTGTGGTAGTGGGTGCAAGCACGATTTCTGATCTAGACGCCCTGGGTTAAAGATTTTTCCAACTCAGAAGTTCTAGATATAAGAATTTCTCTATAGAATTTCTATATAGAAATTTCTAGTAGTGGCTCCGAGTCTAGATTTGTGCTGTGTTTGGCAATAAGCTCACCACCTATTTCATGGTGGGACATAAACGTAACTTGTGAAATGTAGGATTGTACTGCATACTCTGTACCTACCTACCTTTTCGGAAATTACAGGCATTATGTTACGATCCAAGTAAGAGTACCATGCTGTGCTTATTCCCTAATGACACTCGCTTCCAGTCAAGCCTGAGTAATGGAGATACGTGTTTAAGGCATTAATCATTTTTGTAGTGTAGGTATTGTCAAACAATTCATTTTTATACACTTTTGGAGTTTTCAAATTCGTTCTTCGGAAGTCTGCTTCAATGATTTTTTACTTTAAAGTAAAATGTTAAATTATTAGTAAAATGTCATATGATTATGTGTCTAAGAAAGATAATAATTTGTATAAATATCTGTGGCTATTGCTATGTACATTATGGTTCTGAAAAATTAATGTAGTATATGGTTATAGGGAAGTATCCTTACCCAGTTATTTTTTGAGGAGCCCTGTGTCCAATATTAGAACTATAAAGGGTTGAAGACGATTATGTTAATGATTTTAAGCACTTTTAACTGTCAACAACTTGTGATTCTTTTCCATTCAACACGCTCACAGTTCCCACAATTCTTCACAGCTGACATATATTTCTATTGGAAATTACATGAAACTGATCTGTTTGTATTAGCAGCCTGTCTGTCAGCAAGAGTTTTATCCCCTTTTCAATGTTACAATTAACTCGTTCATCGTTCTCTGGGGCTCTGCGCAAAATGACGCGAAATAAAAAGCTCAATAGGACCTCATCTTTTTAATTTTCAAAAACCAGTTGCAAAATATTTGATCGGTTCTTTGTTGGTAAGTATTCAACCGTGGCAACAGTACAACTTAGTATAATAAATTATTTATGCCGACGTCTCTGGTAGTACTTAAATTATGTATAACCTAAAGTCAAGTTTAATTTTTTCTGAGTAGCTGTATCCGTTGCGACATCACTGCTATTAGCGGGAGATACGCTAAGGAACTAACGTAAGCTACATAGAGACGAGTACGTAATTAATGTTTATAAACGCTCTTGAGACATTTCACATTTAAATATCTTTGTTCCATGAAAAACTATTTGTTTGTATTGTCCTAATTTATCCTAGGACTCCTCAAAGCTGTGATGAATAGGATTTTTCTGTGCGTACGTGGTTCCTCTTAAGTTGCAACTACTCGTTTTATCAGATAGGATTGCAGTCGAACGCTAGTTTACATTAAAATATGGTACGAATTGGTGGTCACCATACCACATAATTGTAGGTTCTGTGTGGGAGTCCAATCCACAACTATCAATTCGGGTATTAAAACAATATAAATAACTTTCGATACTCAAAACAAACAGCGTTAGATGTTTGTAAGGAAGAGTATATATGTATAATACCTACTAATAAATTTTCATACCAAATTTATAAGCCTTCGCGCTCCGTTGATCTGTACAGACCAGACTACATTAGCATATATTATTATCTTAACTTACTACAAACAATAATACCTACTATGTAAGTTTATATTTATTAGTATAATAATAATATGTATAATAGTGCGAGTATCGGTGTTTACATGAAAAGATTAATTATTATGCAGAAGCAGTTCCAGTATATTACAATTGCATTTTTGTAAAGTAATGCTTGATAGGATTAAACGAAAAATTATTGTTTAGTTACCATATTCCCTGAAGCACCGCTAAGCGCACGTTTGAATTTTTTTCTTTACATCATTATTATTATTCATTTTGACGTTAGATGCAGCTGGATAAAGCCTGCATAATCCATTCTCGCGAACTAAAACGTACATCTAAACTTCGTCGGGAATTTACATCACAGGATGTTACGCTTTTTCAGATGGGAATAAACAACGCTGCGTTTATTTTTTGTAAACGCGGTATATTTTAAGATTTTCATGTTATTACTGTTTTGCAGCTTTTCAGAAAGTATTCATTATTCTTATGGTTTTGGTTAATTTTTGAATTTTACTGAAGAGTGTAGTACACTCCCAAGTTTCACCAGTTACCGTTACGTCCCATAGTAGATAGATAGTGAGCCTGTCGCCAGTCGCCGGGCATAAAGCAAGACTCGGAGCCGCTTTTGAAAATTTGAGGATAGAAAAATTCAGTAGTACTTGATCCGGGATTCGAACCGCTTCATTGTTAGTCCCCTTTTTTATATTTATGTTTTTGGTTAAAAAAAAAAATATGTTTTAGATTGCTTTCATGTGTCTACTAAAATAATGCTAACCAATAAAAGGACATTAAGAAAGTTGTATCAAAAAGTGAAGCTTGTATGTAATTTACGCTGAGTATAAAGATACATACATATGTATATATAGAGACATAAAAGCTTATTGCGTGAGAAGCCACGTACGCTATAACGTTGTTTGAATTATTACATTATTAATTATGTTTCGCATAAAATAGTTTTGCTTTCGTTGTTTTTGCGATGTGTTTCTTTGTCGTTTGCACGGACTACAACGTTAACTCTCAGACACTTGTATGTATATTGAACTTTTATATTAGAAATGAAGTGTCGGCGATACCACATCGAAATTAATTAAGAGTACTTAGATAATTTTGCATTTTATTTCTTAATCTAATGGGTTGTGTAATTGATTTTATGACCAATGAAAAATATATATTTATCCCGCCCGCTCTTCGCTAGCATGGCAGACTATGGTTTTAAACTTTCTCGTTCTGAGAGGTGACCTGGCGCCAACAGCGTATCGACAGAAACGCTGATGATGATGATGAAAGTACTTTTATTCGTTTTATAATTCAAAAATAAAAGTATTATAAAATTTTAATTCCTTTATAAGATCCGTAATACCACGTCGGCATTGCAGGGTTAAAATAGTCTGAAAAGATTATTCGATTATTTTTATAGGCTTCTTATTCAAGAACTGTTATAATGTATAATGAATGGTATTAAAATAATAGTACAATTAATTATGTTTTCAATTATATTACGTTTATAATTGTCTCCTTGTATTTTAATTGCAAATGTGACAACATATCGGTTAGAGTGCGTCGTTGCTCGTGTTGGTTGCAAGCGCGAATGCCGATCGGAAGGTCCTCGGTTTGAACCCCGGCCCGGGTCTGGCACTATTGGATTTTTCTAATTTAGATTTTCTAGTAGTGGCTCGTAGTATGGAAATGTGCCCGGTGTATGGCAATAGGCTCACCACCTATTCCATAGTGGGACTTAAACGTAACTGGTAAAACGTTGGAGTGTACTACATTCTTCTGCCTACCTCTTCGGGGATTAAAGGCGTGGTTGTATTGTTATGTAAAGCAAGCCTTGGGTTATTTAAATGGTGGTTCAGGTTGCGGTCATAAGTATTATTTGAACAGTATATTGAATAGCTGGAATGTAAATAAAGGGTTACGAAACTGTACACGTCAAAAACAGGAGAAGATTCTAGAAAACGATTTACGCAATATAAAAAGTATACACAAGGTCTTGCTTTAACGCTAACTTTTTATTTATTTTGTACTCAAACATTCTAGATTCATTCATTATTGTATAATAACGCTTGAAATATTGTAAATAAGTTTCACCTACACACAACAGTCCGTGTATTTTGTATTAAAAATTTTGTCAGTTTTTATATTTTCCTATGTAAATTTTATCAACAAAATACACAAGCGCCAGGTATTACCCCCAGGACACCCAGAGTGACAGGCTGAATTCTAAACCGTCGACCTATCAGTGTTTTGTAACAGTAATATTTTATGTCATTATCAAAATTTGATAATGAGTAGTAAAACTTCGTGTTGCTTAGCACGTCGTATAGGTATCGATAAACAAACGCCACAAAACATTGGGCGGTTACACAACGTAAAGTACAAGTAAATGGAACATTATACTTCTCACGCTAAATAAGGAAACTATTATGAGCTCCGGTGAGTTAAACTCGAGGCTTGTGCCAGACGTTGACTAATGATTGCCGAGGGATTTTAATCCGTGAGGTAGGAAACAAACGTATGTATAAATATACATTTTCTTGTTAAATAATTTCCGTAATAATCTAGTATTGTATGACACTGGATTTAAAGGTTACAATTTTTCATTTGAAGACATACAAATGTGTAGACATGTACAATGCTAAGATATTTCTTTTTCAGTCAGAATTTAAAGGAAAATGTAACTGGTAATATTTACTGTAGTTACTCCAGATTTCTGACTACAATAGTATTACTTTTTGAGGGCTATTTATATAATTGTTTATACAAATCACAGCTGGTGCTAGCATTGGCTGAGATAGTTGTCATTCCTTTATTTTTTTCTTGTTAGTTTCACTTATTTGATGCAACAAATTTATTACGTAAAATAGTCTCTATAACAGATACCAAACTACAGTATTATTATTAACTGAATAACTGCTACAACTCGCAGAAGTTAACTAGGCACCTCGCTATGATGACGTCATAACGGGGTACGGTCGCGTCGCGTCGAACGCGAGTGCGGGAGGCATTGGTAGGCGGAGTCAAATGGCATTTCCCACGCAAGTACCAAGATGATTTCTGCGGGTTGTACGTACATACATACATATATCGACGTACCTCGATGTGGCGGAACAGAATGTTTGCGCAGGACGTTGACTAATGAATACAGCAAGATTTTAATTCTTGGGTTTCAAATAACATGTACGCTGTGAATTAGCATCGAAAGACTATACTATTGTAATTTGTTCAACAACAACATGTTAATAAGGCTCTTGTAATTTAATAAATAAGGCTGATTAAATACGTCAGGTAATGGTTGATAGGGGGAGTCAAAAATCTTGGAAACCGGCGTGTGAGTAAAGAAATGGCGATGAACGTAAAGGAAGCAAGTCAGATACGATGTAAGAATAGAGATATTTGGGATACGGTGCTCTCTGCTTATCCCATAAGAGACTTGCCCTAACAATATAATAATAATAATAATAATAATGAGTAATCACTCAATCCAATGGAGAATGTTAAATTTACGTTCCATTTTACCGTTTCGCTTGTGGAAATTTTCTTCTAGCTCTACTACCAACCGTGTGACCTTCGACTATAGAACGAGTTAGATTTACTATTATAAATTCAACCTAACCTTGTAATACAAAAAATATGTAGGTAATACTTTATGAAAATATTACCAGCGACGACGGGCAAATGAGAAGTGGACGGGGAATGTCATTAAAGGGCATTCAACAGTGAAGATAATGAGCCTCGTCGAATGTTCACTGAAGTCCTCGCAGATTCTCCAGTTATTTTGACGATGACATAAAATTTGTAACAGCTCAATAGATTTGAAATTTGCGAGAAATAAGAATGAACTTAGTAGGTAACAATAAAATTTACTCCTGATGTTGTTGACACTCATGCCGGTCTTAAGTTCACGTATAAAAGAAACCCTAAGATAGAAATATTAGTCATTAGTTTATTGCAGTCCACTGATGGACATAGGCCTCTCTTGAAGTTTTATGCCCATAATCCCCACGCTAGGGATACGGGTTGGGAATCGTAGAGGACAGTTTTTCCCACTGCTACCTTGCTGCCCATAGGCGGCCAGGGCATATAGGTAAACCGCAGTACTCGGTTTATAAAGTCTCCTCTTACGACACCCTATATACCGGGGTCTAGGAATGTATACTTACTCCGCCCCGACACGGACTCTCTCTTGTATGCAAGGAGCTTAATAAAGATACGGCTATCGCACTGTGTCCTCAGATGATGCCTCGGCTTTGGGTGTGACTCGAATTCAATAGAAACATAAAAACATCAAATAAATATTTGTAAATGGTCTGCTACCCGCCTCAATCTCAACACTAGCCTGCTAAAATCCCAGTGTCTTGCTGTGTTGTTGTCTGTCATTGTTGTCTGTCATTGTTGCCGTGTGCAACAGGTTCTTTATACATATATGAGAGCAGCAAGAGACTGCCTTGTTGGTCGGCTTGGTTGTAAGTGCGACTGCCGATCGGGAGGTCCTGGGTTCGACTCCTGGGTTGGGCACTACTAAATTTTTCTAATTTAGATTTTCTGGTAGTGGATCGGAGTCTGGACGTATGGCCGGTGTATGGCAATAGGCTCACCACCTATTCCTTCGTGGGACGTAAACATAACTGGTGAAACGTAGGACTGTTGTATATTCCTCTGCGTACCTCTTCGGGGATTACTGGCCTAATGTTACGTAACAGGTTCTTTAACCAAGATGTAACGATAATGTTTAAATTTACAAATATTATTTCAGTCGATTTTACTGCGGTACCATTTAACAGATCGATTTAGTTTTATCCGTATCGATTGATCTAATACGACCTTCGAAACTTATATTTCATAATAAAATAACTTATATTTCATACTCTTAACAGTAACATTAATAACATGTTTATCGTTGCAATGTAACGATTATTTTTGTAAATTTCCTATAGTCTGTTTTTTTTCGCTACGGACTAAATTGACACATGCAAATGTCAATTTTCGAAATAATGATACCAGCTT
>DWDV01001508.1:0-13108 GCA_018245615.1 Mimoniades ocyalus | reverse complement strand
ACGTCCGTGCGCGTGGGCGCGCTGCGGTGCGCGCGCGCGGCCGGCGCGCTGTGCGCCAACGTGCGCGTGCCCGCCGCGCGCCTCTACCGCGCCGCCGCCGGCCTGCACTACACGTCAGTGTGATAACGCTCATAATTATCTTGGGCCACTCCCATGGCATTAGAAAAAAATCATAATAGATTATGAATCATAATAGAAATAAGAATTGTATAGCAAGCACTTTTTACAATTAATCAAAGAATGAATGGAAGTTAAAAAACTTAAATTATATTAAAAACTATGTAAATTACAATTTCAGTCTAAACCTTCAACACGTGTCGCAAGCGCCGTACATATTGGAGTGGGCTTTAAAACACATAGATGACTCTGTGCACGAACTCAACTGGCAAACATTTTCAAAAATTGTTGTCACGAATGAAATGAATCCACGAAGGTAAAGGAATAATAGCTCAAAAAACAAAATGATTAATAATTTACACTGTGTTTTCAATGTCTCAAAGATCCCAGTTTGAATAATTTTGTGGAATTTTAAATCATTCGAGAATCTCGGAAGTTTCATAAAAAAGAAAAAATAGTTATATTATACTTGCTGTACTCAAAATTAATAATAAAAGGTTATGTTTCACTTTTTTCATTTGACAAGACTTATTTCTGGCTGTATAAAATCCAGTACATATTTTAAAGAAAAAAAAAGTAACATCACGCCTGTAATCCCCGAAGAGGTAGGCAGAGGAATGTAGAACACTCCCACATTACACCAGTTACTTTTACGTCCCTCTATGGAATAGGTAATGAGCCTATTGCCATATACCGGGCACATATCCAGACTCCAAGCTGCTACTAGAAAATCTAATTTAGAAAATTTAGTAGTGCCCGACCCGGGAATCGAACCCAGGACCTCCCGTTCGGCAGGCGTGCTTTCCACCAACACGACCAACGAGGCAGTTAAAGAAAAATATATAATTAAATTTGCAAGTTTATTCTCAGCAAAGCATGAAAACTATTGTGAAACCCGTTTATATTTTGTTTTTCAGTTACAAGAAGCCATGGTTGATATATTTCCATTCGCCCAGGTGTTACAGATGCTATGAGATGTATCCTGATTTTGCTATTATATCAATAGTGAGTATAAATTCTTCAAATATCTTTAATGGTTTAAAAATGTAGATTAATTTTAATTTATAGTAATGTATAAGTAACAAAACAGTATACCATTCTAATCTTCATGAGAGTTTCTAGTTCTCCTGCAGTTATTATATTTTTTATACTATAACAAATTACTATAGATTAATATCAAATCTTTGTATATAAAAATCTCGTGTCACGATGTTCGTTTGCGCTAATCGCCGTAATCACTAAATCGATTTCAATGAAATTTTGTTGACATGTGTTATTTTTCCAACTTAAAAGATAGGATAGTTTTTGTCTCGATTAATTTAAAGCGTAAATTTTTTACATTGCGATTTTAAGGGTTTTTATAAATGGTTTAATTATCTTTTTTTTACTTTTAAGTTATAAATTTTTCAATAGATGGCAGTGACAACGACACAAATTAATGCAATCTTATTTTTAAGGTTGAGTAAGTATTCAATAGATAGCGCGATATTTCAATCTCAAATGACTGTTAATTAATTGTTAGGCGTAACGAAATTCGCTGGGTCGGCTAGTTATAATATAATTTTGTTTCATTTCTAGTTATTGGCCAACTCATTCAATTTCGGCAAAGTAAACTGCATATTGGATCGTAGTCTCTGTCAGCAAGAACACATAACAAGCTACCCCTCCATCAAGCTATACATTAGCAGTCAGCACCGTGGGTTCAACTCAATTGCACTACAGCCTAAACATTATACTAATTTATTACAAGATATTAGACCGCATTTGATGCGGTATGGTGATAACATACTTGCCAGCATTGACAATTTAGTGCGTAGCGGTGACAGAACACGCTTTCAACATGATGAATTATAGTAGTTGTGCTAGATAGCTAATAATAGAAAAACAATGTTGCCAATGAATTGGAAAGAATGCTTTTTAGAATTTATAAGCAGTATATGCTAATTACTATTAGTTCAGTTAGTTCAGTTATTTAAAATTAATAATGAAAAAACCTGTGAACTATTATAACAGGAATTAACAGTATTAACATCATAGAGAATAATGCTATACAATTGAATCACAACATTCCTACTTAAGTTAGATCTGTATGTTCTAATCTCATCTATGTATATTTTTGTTTAATAATTATGATTTTTATAATTGATTTCATACATGTAAGACATTATTCAATGTTTTTATATGTTCCAGTCAGTGCCATAGTAACGTTCTACAATAATTATATCCAAATTAATTTATTTATTGTTATCTATCAAAATCACAACCATAATGTGTCTGAGATTTTATGCCTATACAAGATCTGTGGTGATATTTGAAATTATTTTTTAAAATTAAGTGATATTATAATTTAAGTGGATTTCTTATAATTTGCATTTTACTATTTGTGATGTTTTATTTTACGGACAGAATAATATTAGACAAAATATACATACTTTAGTGTAAGTGCATAAAAGTAATATATGGTTACTAAAAATAATGCCAAGCCTGGATTTACTGAGTTATCCAATGGCCAAATTAGTTGTCACTTAGTATGGTTTGTGTGATTGTGTGTCAATATGTCTTTACAATTATCTTACAAGCTATCCATATAAATTAACTGATAATATATTAACAGGCCTATTAACCATTACACTTGTCAGTTTTTTATTCAGTTTAATGGTGACTATTGAACACGAGTAAACTAGAAGTTGACTTACTTATGCAAAGTTACCATATATATCTTTGTCGAGTCAATAACAGATTGTGAGTGATCAGCCATCGTGGTGAATGAATTGGTCGCAATGTCCAAGGTAGTATGTGTTCGTACTTAATCAGAAACAGTCGCCGCTCGTGGAGGCTTTTTTTATGCACCCCACCATGTATATTAAAATTGACTTTTAAAATTGCAATATGGTTTTTATATTTCTCTCAAGTGTATTAACCAAAGCTGCTCCAATATTTTGATATTTTATGAATGTGTTGTATATTTTTAAGAATAAAACAATTGGTTAAAGTTTTGTGTGCATTTTATTTTCTATGTGAAAAGTTACATTGCAATCAACTGAATCAGTACTCAAATCCTTCAGTGTATTATTGGCATTTTAATGGTGAGCATCTGAAAAGATAATTTCACAAATTAATATAAACAATTTTGTGTAATGTATGTATATGTATTTTATTAACGAGAGTATTGAGTGTATTCAGTTTCCTTAATGCTGACATACATATTAATTTTACCATTGAAAATGTTGTCCTGAATCAACCAAAAACTCAAGAATTAGGAAGACCACATAAAAGTAAATAGCTCAACAGGGACTCTTGTGGTTCAGTAAGATAATTTGTACAGCTAAATCCAATTGTGTTTTCATTTACATCTGGGATTTTTGCAGGTTATTATATTTTATAATGAAGTAAAACCTGTATTACCTTCAACCAAAAATAATAAAAAGGTAATTCTAGAATACATATGCATGTAGATGAGAAAATTCTCATCACCATTGGCCTATTTCCAGTCTACTGTAATAAGTATAAGCCTCCCCTGAGGGGTTATTCTCATAATTCACACACCACTTACACTGTTGCCTGTAGGCGGCCAGGGCACTTAGCTGTGCCTAGACCGACCGCGCCATAACGCAATGTGCGAGCGCCGAGTTGAGTGGCATCTTAACACACCTGTATCCAGGCATGACGTCAAGGAATGCATTCTTACTCTGCCCCGACACATTTGAATTCTAGTATTTTAAAACTTGACATGTGTAACTTCTCAATAAATATTAAGTGCACTAGATAGGCCAATATAGGTAACTAGCATTTCTATACTCAGTAGCGAATATAGTACAATGTTACTCACGTCATTATTTCTGTTCAGTTGAGCGTCAATAATATCCTGGTCAACACTGCAAGGGAGAAAGAAGTCGACGGGTTTATACAACCCCTTGGAGCTCAGGACCAGACGATCTTCCCCTATTTCCAAGTGTAAATCTTTTAAATCAACCTGAAAAAAATATTTAAATACATATGGCTTGCTAGTATTAAAATAAATTACAATTTTATAATGACATATTTATACATGATTAAATCCATATGTTAGATTGATATAAAAAAGTGAGACAATATGCTTTATGATATTTCACAATGTGTTGATGATTCTAAATTTCTAATATACAAACATGTCTTTAATTGTAAATGTAATCAATATTATCTGCAAAAACCTATGGAATACAAATTACATAATTTATAAAATAACTATTTTATTTGTTAATCTGATTGCTGTGTTACATTACAAGGAATTATAGGGTCACTAAAGTCAAGTTACGTTTGAAACAGACAAAGTTATAAAAATGAACATAGATAATAGATTATTAGCTTATTTAGTTCATGGTCAGGTGAAGTTATTTTCAAAACTCAGTAAATTCTGTTCAGATGATACTTAAGTCTAAACCTTATGTAGCCTCAGTGCATATTTGCCAGACAATTATTTTATAGCCAATATTTATTCTGTATGATTTTTTTCGATATGTTACATTTCATATTATTGCAAAAGCTTGAAAAAATGTTACACATACTGTTGCAGGCACTATAAATTCAGCTAACAAATAATCTATTTCTCCCATTGGTGGTTCTCTTCTCAGGCGGTACACAAGTTCATTGAGTGTAGATGAATTTTCCTTAATTTGTGGCTTAGGCTTCTCCAGCTCCTCGATCAAAGGTTTTATTATTTCCTCACATTGCTTAATATCCCTTATTTGAACTCTCTGGGGCCGTATGGTACCAATACTCTTCCTATGTTTTAGTATAGTTCTCTTATTAACTTCTAATTCAATTTGATATTTATCTTGCAAGCCTTCTAATACAACAGAGAGAATGAATGACTGGAACAACTCTCCAGCTTCAAATTTTTCAAACATGTTTGGGTGGACAGCGACATCATATACAGTAGCAGGAGCTCCTGACTTGTCTTGTTCTGTCCTACCTTCTCCAATGCTCATTGGAACTCTGAAGGTTGAAGGATTATTTGAACTAAGAATGTACATAAGTTCATCATTATCTATATCAGGAGGACTTGGGATGTGTTCTGATAAGCAAATATTTATGAACACTTTTTTGTTGTCAGGCTTTGAGTACGTTTTAACACAGCATCCTAAAAAATATTTTTTGTTTATAAAAACATTGGAATTTCAGTTAAAAAATGTAGTAGTTAAGATATGTTAATACAAAATTTGAAAAACATCACTTGTCACCTTTCCATGACAAAGGGAATGTTAATTTGATAACTCTTAATTAAGATTTTAAATATTTGATTCACACTTTATTTATTACCTGGTCACCTGGTTACAAAATTTATTACCTGGTTTGGGATTGACAGTTTTGTATGGTACCGTATTGACAGAGTCTAGAAATTTGTTTAACTCCTCTTCAACGGGACTTTCCTGGGAGCAAAACAATTATACATAGGCTTTATAGAGTGTTAGCAGTGACTTTAATGTGAAGTACAGCCCCACCTCAATGAAATGCAATTATTGCAAGAGCTCATGCTCTCAATTTATTTGGATTCCATTCCTATTATCAACTACCTGCTTATATGAGTGGTTGAAAGCACCACTGCTGATGAAGAGGTTCAAATCTGGGTTCAAGTATTATGTGGATTTTTCTAAGTTAGATATTTTAGTAGAAATGTCTATTAGTGGTCTGGTGTCTAGATTTGTGCACAGCGTATGATAATAAACTCATCTCCTATTTCGTAGTGTGATGTAAACTGTAAGTCTACTGCACTCCTCTGTCTACTTCTTCGGGGATTACAGGCATGATGTTATATTCATTCTTATTAGATAGTTAATTTCGTGAGGAAATTTATATTTCCTCAACTGCGCTTTCGTTTGCGTATCCTAGGATATCAGGGCTGAGAATATCATATATGAGCAGAAGCAGGGTTGCCGAAAAACCGACCTTTAGACAAAATTGAGCCTTTGTTTGCAAGTTCTTAGATGGAAATTTTGACATTTCGAAAAGAATGGGGCAATATTATTTAACACTTACCTCGACGACCCTCATATTTTCCTCTATAATCGACGGGTCTACATCTAATGTTATTGAATTTTTTTTCATTGTGGTCAAATATTAATAGGTAAAAATTCGTAACTGCAGCACCAATTATGTTGTAGGTAATTGATTTTATTTTGAATTTGAAACTCACAGCTGTATATATTTCTCCTAAATATTTTTACGACGGTTCCGTTCAGACGGTTGCCGTTGTTCCTTCCTCCTTGACAATTTGACAAATAAAAATGTTATATGAGTATGGTTTTATAAACATGCAACTAGAATAAATAAGTTTCTGGTTTAATAGTGGAAACATGAAGTTATTTACAAAATATGTATATAGTGTACTGTAGTACGGTAAAATATTATATAATAATAATGTATTTCAAAATTTCAGTACGGAGATCCCTACGTTGGTTGCAAATTACGATGAATTATATTTTGTTTGCCGACTCAATAAATAGATTAAGAAAACTTGAACTAGGTTTTTTACGTACTGTGATAAAATTCTAAATTTTTTTATAATTTTTATATTTACAAAGATTTAAAAGTAAAATGTAAAGTGTATTACTTTCTAGGGAACGCAACTGTCAGAGTCATCCCATTGTCTGTCAAATGTCGTGTCCGTCATGGGAAGTAGGTCGAAAGAATAGTTGATGGAGAGTTGATTTAGACTTTTCTAGTCTTATTTCGTTCTCTGCAATTTCAGCTCCATTACCCAGTATTTCGACAGAAAAATTTACTGATTATGATTTTTCTTTTTGCAGAACGGAATACGTGTAACCTTGGTGGAATAATAATCTAAGGTACAGTAAAGAGATTATTCGTATTGCTTGCCATATTTTATGAGATTTACGCCTTTTCTAAGCCTATATTGCGCAAATTATTTTATATTTTGATAGTGTAATTAGTATGCTATAATGTATTACAAAATTAATGTTCGAAGTATGGCTGAATATTTGTTGTGACAGAATTAAATAGAATCCGTCTGTCAGCTGTATATGAGTGAATGTAATACGTACGCATACAAGTAATCGTACTATAACGAAATTTAAAAAAAACTAGAGTATAATTGAAAAAAGATATTTTAATGTTCCATTTATAATTATGTAAATAGTAACCTGAATAATCAGAATTAAGAATTTTATCTACAGTTAATTCCAAAGCATATCTTTGTAAATAAATGATATAAAAAATACTCATATATATAACAATGGAAGTATAAATAATTTATATTTTTTAATAAAATATAAATATCCATGACTAAAATGTTATATGTCATATATTTAAATTTTTCAACTCCTTTATTATCAGTATATAAAATCAAGTATAATCAATCAATATTATGGTTATTGGATGGAGCTGATATGAATGTGCTTTAGACATATCATCACATAGTATGAAACTTTACCTCATTTGAAAGTGTAAAAATCTATGTTTTTGTTAAATACATATGTATACTGATTACATAAATCACCAAATATTTAAAAAAGCAGTTATAGTCTAGCAGTTTAAAATTCAGCCTCTCACTCTTGGTGTCAAATCCTGTTATACACCTCTTTACAGAATGATTGTTTTACCAATAAATATCACTTGTTATACTGGTGCAGTTCTCAAAAATAAATGTTCTTTGAGGCATGTGAAGTGGGTTGGCAAACCCACACTAGGTCAGTATGGCAAAACTGGTCTTAACCTTCTCATTCTGAGAGAAGACCTGTGTTCCAACACGGGAATGATAAAAAGGTTGTTGAAAGAATTAAAAAAGCATAATGGTTTAGTGATTGGTAGTGTTCCAGTCTTAGTCTGTCATTCAATATGATGTCTTAGCTACTTTAAAAGTATTCAATGTTTTAATCTGTGTTTAAAATATTCACAATAAAAGTTAAAAAAAGACTACTGTAGTTCAACTTACATTGATGTTAATAGTGTTTGTTGTTACAGCTCTCCAACATATGGCTGGATAGGAAAAAATGGCTGACAAACATAGTTTGAACTATGAAGTTAGGGAGTTGAAATTGGGAGCGAGTTTCACCAATAACAAGACATCACAGTATCATACTATTAAATGTAAGTGTTAATTTTAATTTACTAGGAAATGTAATTTGACATTTTTAATTTGTGTACCTGCCTAACTTACACATGTTTTCACTGCGACCTTAATGTCTTCAGCAGTGAAGGAGGTCATGAAAAAGGACCTTTGATAGGTAGGTCCATAACTAGATCGAATATTTAAAAAAACATTCTTAAGGAAAACCAGTATATAATTGATTCCTTATTGATCTCATTATCTTTCTAAAGTATTAGTGTTACTTATACAACGAAAGTTAAAATATTTCTATGAAAATGTATATTTAAAAACTTTCTCACTAGAGGAGGGAAATGGAAATGGATCTGTCATCCAATGTTAACTTCGGCCTCTTTATAAAATCTCAGCTCAAACAGCAGAGAAAACCTTAGCACCCTAAAAAAACCTATACTTCATTCCCAAGTAACTTTTTGTCTTATATGAGGTGTAAGCGTGATCTTGCATGAAGCACTGCGGCCACCTATGGAACAGATTCGCCAAGTACCAACTGGATGCCTATAACTTTGTGGATAAACTTGCTAAAAGATTTATCCTTAATGACAAGCTTATAGAGTCCAAACTCCACAGTCCTAAGCACCAATGCAACATTGATTGTCTTGCAGTTTATTATCCGATACATTTTAAAGAGCACAAGCGCTCCATAATCCAGTTCTACCTGCTCCATTGATGACGTATGGTGGATACGTCATCTAAACGTCCTACAGGCTATAGTACAGTGCATGCGCTTGCCTACCCAATCTTCCTCTATGAAGCGGAATTCCGGGCGCTAAAGGCTGCGGACCGCAGTAGGGCAGATGCTTTTGTAATGTGGTGCTGGAGGAAGACGCTAATAATTTCGTGGACTAAGCACAAACCGAATACTTCAATTTAGAAGACCTCAGAATCAAAACCAGGCTATCCACTACCTGCCTGCATCGGATACTCGAATACTTATGTCACGTGGCGCAAAAGAACCCAGATAATATGGAAAAGCTAATGATCACCGGAAAAGTGTCAGGAAAGAGATTCCCGTGGTCGGAACCCCAGATGATGGAATGACCAAGTAAGGGACGCATTCGGCACACCACTCCGCGATGCTGTAGATATTGCAGAAGATAGAACGGAATGACGAAACATTAAAAGAACACTAACTAGAAGGAGCCACGATCCTCTGCATCGAGGAAACGAATCTCGAAGAAGAAGAACACGAAATATGTATAATAAATTATGGTTTGATTTAAAATTGATTGATTTTATAATTATTAACGAATATCGTCACTTATCTGAAGAAAACTCAAAGATAAAATGTAATGTTTATAGAAAGATATTGATTATATTGTTTAAGGTGATATGTTTCCAAATATAGCCGTTATCGGGACGTCATTAAAGTTCTGGGATAACGGTGGCTCGTTGAATTTGCGCACATGGCATAGCTTCGGGCCAAATTGAGTAAAAACTGTCGTTAGGAGCAAATTTTGACTAATGAACCGATCGCCTGACCTGAATGGTCTTAAAAATAAAATATAAATACCAGAATTCAGGGAAGAGTTTTTCACTCACGGACTGTTATATTATTTTTTGGTTTTTTTACGTTACGAAATGCACAGAATCAATTTATTTCAGGTTTAATTTTAATCGTAATAATATACAGATAAATAATATTGAAGTGTCTGCTTGTGATATCAGAATAATAGCTTGGTATGGAGTGCAAATCGAAGTAGATACGGTACATTAACAAAAACTCGATGCACACACAACATTTGCAGTTAGGTCAGGAACGATGAAACCACGGTATAAACGTGAAAAAATTGGAACGGTATTTGGCGTTGTCGACGCGTCGTACGTATGCCAGCGCCGACGACGGTCGACATTAACATCTTCATGAGTTCGCGTCCCTACACGCCGAACCTCTTGACGGACGCAGGCTCCTGCGCGAAATTATTAGGCTGGCGTCAACCTCCAAAGAGGAAGACGACCAGCACGGCAAGTGTGTGGGAACGCAGTATTAACCTATCACCACCGCCGTTATAAGGTGCAGGTTCATGTCCTTGGGACTCCCGCCCTCGAGGGTCCAACGCGGAACGAGTAAAATCAACCAGCCAACCGCGTTATATCGTATAAATTTGTTTTTTAATTTTCAGGGCTTCCATAACACCCGTTTTATACCAACATGTGCGCTATTGAGAGCTGTTTAAAAACTAGTTAATTTATATTCTAGATGATTTCAAGCCCGCCTCTGTGGATGTGAACAAAATGGCAACAGTGGACGTTGGCACGAACAATCAAGTGACGGTGACTGTACCACACTTAGGCAAGTGAACTTATGTAGAGATTTTTTAAAGTACTTGAAATGTCGCATAATTCAAAGATTACAAAAATATGCTTATTCTAGATGATTTCAAGCCCGCCCGATATTCATTTTTTTATATTATTACTTGCTTTGATTTTTGTTCATTACAGAATATATTGGAAAAGGCTAAAAATCCCGTCGTTCAATAATTTACAAAACCGAGACGTCTTCGTTTTGCCCATTTTTTTAATCCAGATTTTTTAGATCGAATGTCGTAAAGGGAGACAACACACGATAGACTCCTCCTACTACAGTACTTAAGATTTGTGATTCACCTGTATTTGTTTATTGATATAGATCTTAATAAGATGGATGCACCAAAATGCATCTTACATATTATTTTGTTCCCACTATTTATTTATACGAACATAATTTTACATATAGTATTTCACTTTCAGATGGTGCAGGCGTCCCGCAGACAGTATTTAAAGGCAATCAGAGGCCGTACACGAAGGAATGTGTGCTGATCATAGACAGGGTAACCGGTGAGATCACACTGGAGAAACTGTCGAGCAACATTCAAGTTAAAAAGACAAGGTGATTTTTCCTAACTCATTATCTTAAAAAGTATTCACTAAATTAGTATTCACTAAATTTATTTTAAAGAAAGGGTAATTGCGCGGTCAATGATGGCAACATCGCGTTACTGTCAACGTCGTGCGTAATTTCGTTGTTGTGTCAAAACAGACAAGAAACTGCGCAGAAGCCGCGGCCGCTGACGCCGGTGACGGCCGACTTCACCAACACCACCCAGCGGTCGAGCTCCCGCACGCGTGTTGCCACCAACCGGCGTACCGCCAATCCCAATACAGGTTAATAATCCGCTTATATACAGCATAACGGAATATGTATTCTGTAGGTACAAGATAAAGAATACGCTCAGTGATATAAATCACTCACTCGATAATTTCAAATGTCTTGTGGTAGGTTCGCATTGGTTATAAATTAAACATTTATATATTATATTATATATACATTTATATATTATATTATATATGGTGTATTTTTTGGAATACATTAATGGAAAAAAATAATAGCAGTCGGGTTATAATAGCACAGGCTTTGTCTAGTTTTGAATCAGGATGATATGGCCCTGTGTGACGTCCCAGCTTGGTTACTATTATATAGCCTATGTTAGAATTAGAAGAGCTGTTATTTATTGGTTAATATTTAATTTGGTATAATAGGTCCTGCAGCAATGGCGTCGGCTAACAATCAGGCGCGATTTAACAACGCCGCGGCCACAGCGCAGAAGTCTCAGAACATGGTGCGTTCTCCGCAGCGCGTCAAGACGTCGCCGCCCCAAGCACCGTACGATATTTTATTGTTACTTTTACTTATACCAATGTACAGCTATAACATAACATTATAAAATAACGTAATATCCTATTCTATTCTTTTCTAATATAACACAACATAACGTAACGTAAAGTAACATAAAATTATATCTGTACTTCCCCTAAGGGTAAGCATAGGCATAGGAGTCTGTAGTGTAATATGTCCACATTTCGCCTGTTGTTTTTCGTTCGGTGGAGTAGAAGGTGAGCCTAAAGCCATAAACCGGACGATTATTAAGTGCGTTTTTATGACGTTAATTGTGAAATTCGAATGTATGAAAATATTGTTTTTTTTTTAATATTTTTACTTAATTTTGCAATGAATTAAAATTAAATTTACGTTTTTACACGTAAGTTGCATTGAAAATTTTATGGTGAATGTTGAAACGAATTAAATAGACCTTTTCATAATTTGAAATGTAAAATTACGCTCCGTTTAATGCGCTCTCATGCGTGCACGGTGTTGCCAAGCGTAATATTTGAGTTTGTCTCGGCTAATATAATATGCAGAGTTTTAATCACTGTTCTAGATCTGACTGCGTTCTCAACTTTTCTGTGTGCGTTACTATAACGCAAGAAATTCTAGATTGTAATAAATTTAATTTGAATTTTTAAAATAGTATCTGTATAGTGCAGAGATAACATATTTTACGTTAGAATAAGGTGCGAATAAAAATTATACTCGGAGAACAATAAGTGTAGTGATCGTTTATACATATTATCATAATCAAATTTAAATTACGATAGCCTATTATATAAACAGGTTTATATAATTATAGTGCAAATACGTTACCATCAAGGATTTTAGTTACCTATCTTAAAATTGTTGTGGTCTTAACGATAACTATTGTTAGAAACTAGCTTTATTATTTTGTGGTATTCTTGGACCATAATAACTTTAAATAAGTCTTACGAGGACGAAATATCATACATCTAGCAGTATCTAGGAACCGCGGCAGCTATGTCTGTACCGTTCTTGAAGAAAAAACATTGTATTTAAAAATGATTGCCTCGTTGGTCGACGGCCGATTAAGAGGTCCTGGGTTCGATTCCTTGGTCGGGTACTATTGTATTTTTCACACTTAGATTTTCTAGTTGAAATTTCTCGTAATGGCTCGAAGTATGGAATTGTGCCCGGTATATGGCAACCGGCTCACCCCTTATTCTATGTGGGATGTAAACGTAAATTGTGAAACGTGGGAGTGTACTACACTCCTCTCC
>DWDV01001507.1:0-13109 GCA_018245615.1 Mimoniades ocyalus | reverse complement strand
AAAGGATTTCAAAATTTGTCATTATGCCCATTGGCATTAAGTCCGCCCTTTGTTACCAACAATAAAGGATAAATAAATAAATACAAGAATCCATTTCTGACCAGTAGTCAAGGATATAACGAGACCTGGCGACGTTAGCCTTTAACAATATTATACGATGTATTGAAAAATTTTCATTTAAAACACGTTTGCACAAAGAAATAGGTATATGAACATTGTTAAATGTAAGATCTTTGCCGATTACTTCTTTGTAGGTATGTGGAAATGTATGAATCGTACTTTGTTTGAAGGTTTTGCGGGTAGGTACATACCTACTATCCGTTCGAATGAACACAACAAATAAGAGAGGTCGTGATTGTAATAAATGTCAAGCGGTAATCTAAAAAGAGACCATAGTGCACTGGTGAGTGAGAAATAACCAGTTCGGTACAAGGCTCTGTTGTCTGTGCACGAAACTGCAACAATTATTATATTCGTGTTTTTGATTATGGCAACATTACGTGCAGCTTGCTTGTGTTAGATTTTTTCTAAACTCGTTTAGAAACCCGTACGGAATCGTTATTATGCCAGTCGTATCATAAAGATAATTTGCACGTACACAGATGTATAGTTAATGTAATGAAATGGGCTAAATCACGGGAAATATACATATATACAGGATTATTGTTTTGTTACTGTTATTATCCTCAATAACTATATTAAAATGGTATAAATAATAATTAAAAATTATGGCTCAGTCACCGTTCTTTATTGAGAATTTATTAAACCAATTAATATTTATCTAGAAGAGACTTTCTGCCATGTACCTAAAGCGATACATGGCACCTGTACCGAACACGTAGCCAGAGAACCGGAAAATATTCTGTAAGAAAACCCCAACCCGCATTCCCAACGTGGGGATTATGGGAAAAAACCTTTCAGTGAAGGTCTTTGTCCAGCATTGAACTTAGCCTAGCTGATGAAAAAGTAGAGAAAAATGTCTAGAAGTTTGATCGGTAAGGAATGGTCTGTCCAGGTGTGTCAACAACTAAACATGTACGGAGCTACGCATTATACCGTGCTGCGGGTCACCAGGAATGGGACAAATTCGTACACTAAAGTTAAGGAGGGGTTCGGCAGGTACTTAGGTGAGTGCGGACGGATTTTATGTTTCATTTAATTAATTAATTACATAAAAAAAATATTGTTATAACTATATCTTCACGCTAGTCTCCTCACGGGGCAGGGAGGGAGTCTCGACAGCAAAATATCTCTATCGTTATTGAACTGGTATGTTTATTTGATATTCATCACTATCTTCATAAACGCACGATGGTTTTGGAGACCTTTAGCTTCACATCAGCCAGTAGGTATCTGATCTATTTGGTCAAGATTGGTAAGTTTTGGTCTCCCTCGGCATGTACTGCAAACAACTTTATATGGGTATAATATCAAAGGCATCTTTTGCTTTTTTCTGAATATATAGCTTGCTTATGTTTTTGGATTACTCAGCAGGGTTACTTTTCGTTTCGATTTGTCTGTTGTTTTATTCTCACTTCGTATTGCTTTTGGGTAAAACCTTGCATCACTTTTATGATAAAATCTGGTTGAACCAACGTACATTAATCAATCATTTTAATGAAATGACAAATTATTTGTGTAAATATTACAATAACAATATATATACACTCATTTTTAATAATATATCATTTATTATTTCGTTAAAAGACCGGAACAATGATTGCGAACACCATTTGTAAAGATGGCGGACAGTATGCAAAATTATCTTCGCGCGCGACCAGTAAATACGGATTAAAAATAAAAAAAAAACAAATATAGGTACCGTAATTGTTTATGGTGTATATTGAGTTTATCTCCAAACGATCTTTAATGGAAATACAGCTCGATTGTTGCTTTAATAATGAAAGTAAAACTGGTTCTGATTACAAAACAGACGCCATCATCGTTCACTGCCATACGACTATGGCGAATTTGATATTACACGTTATTAGATGTCTATAATAGATGCTATGAATCGGAAGCTACAATTTATTATTACTACAAATTACTATAACTAGGTATTACTAAATAATTGGTGAAATATCATTTTCAGATATGTGATATCATGAGTGTGAAACACCGTTAACAATTCTACGTTTTTCTTCAATTCTAAGTCCTTATGTATAGCATACCATATCATATCTATATCATATTTTATTTAACATGTTTTTTTAACTGTGAATCTAATCACGTCTAAAATAATCAAAATCACAGATCGCACCGGAAACACCAAAGACAATATGTGCATAGAGTCAGGTAAATTCTCCTTCGTAGTTAATTGCTATGATTTAGAATTTTAGTGACAAATATAAATTGCAGTACTTAAAAGAAAAGAAATTAGACATTTTACGCGCGGCAGTCATAATCTACTATGGAAGAATGAATATTTGGTACAGAGCTAAGCGACTTAATGACAATTGCATGCCTAATTAAACGTAAATGTTTAAATGTTTATCAGTTAGCGGTAATATTAGAATCCTAGCTTGCCGAGGCAATGGGTTGTGTTCCGCGGCCCGGCTTCAGCACCGTTACGTTCAATTAGATCGTGCATCTCACGCCTGTTGGTTTTAGCGGCCTACATCGTGTGCCACTAATGAATGCACTTTGCGTCTAGCATACAGATAACATACGCGGCTGATCTCGTACTGGTTGATGATGTGGTGAAAAGAAAAAAAAAACCGTATAAAAGTACTGCTGTCAAATTACAATGGCGGGAAAGTGGTCTCTTACTTTATCACTAAAGTTACAGCGTAAAAACCTACAGAGACTCCAAGCCGAAGTTATTTAATTATTTTTATTATCATCAACCCTTTTGTTGCTTCACTGTTGGACATGGATCGCCTCTCAGAACAAGAAGCTATAGTCGGCTAATTGCGGATTCTCTCCCACTCTAAATTGTAAAATTTCCTTATACCTAACATCACACCTGCAATCGTCACGGTTATGAATCCAATGCTTTTTAAACACCAAACATGCATCCCATATTATTGCGTTTGAGTTGCACTTTGCAAACCACCTTTTAACTGTCGGTCATGGCTGCGAGCAATCGCTGTGCCTCCTCAAAGGTCTTCTATTGACCTCAATAAATATTGAATCTTGATGGACGTGTGTTTAATATGTATTTATATAGATCATTATGGATAGGCATAGGACTAATTCAATTTCTTTGTTACAATTATTGTATCACCGCACCAGGTCGTTATGGGGTAGGCAGAGAGCACTGATTGTAGTAAAATATATTATTTGTATATGTATACCAGTATGTACTATCATGGTCTACCGACAGAAAAAGTTTATCAGAAATGTCGAATAAGCTGTTCTTGTCGCTTGTTTGTGACCTAAGGGCTAGGCAGTTATTTCGCCCAGAGGTTTAGCCTTGTAAGTCAGCGGGGTAATGCTGCCAGTGTTTTGGGAATCATGCCACATAGGAACATACTAGATGAAGTGTTTTTTCTATAAGTTCTTTTGCTTTTTTATATATCAGAATGTTTATTTAGTTAAAAGAAATATACTTATGAATATGACTTATTTTTAAATAGTGAATATCTACTCATATAATTAAATGTATACAATTTCAAATAATATTACCTTTTAACTAACCTATCTTAATTGCCTAAGCCTTAAAGCAAACTTAAAAGTAAAATAAATAAAAGTGTGGGTAATATTATACTTCAATATAACTAACTAAAAAGAAGGAAAATATGATTTAATTTTAGATGAACACTAATTTATTATGATTATAATATTCACCTGACTGGGTGCAATAACAAAACGCGTATAAGGAAATATCGAATCATTTTACAAACTGGCCGTCGCGCCAGTATTTCGTCGTACAAAAAAGTTTAAGTTCCAAATTTAAAAATACCTCTTCTATTTCTAAGAACGTCAACGACGGCTTAATTTTCGCTTCATTCGTTTTAATGTCGCTTTTAATTTATATTACGTTTAGAGTTTATAAACTTTTGTTATCGACGAGAGAAGTAAACTAGCGTGTACAGTCATGAATTACCACTGCTCCATACACAGTTGCTACCGGCGCGGCGGTAACAGGACTGTAGTGTATATAGTGTCAGTCCAGTACGTGTAAGCTATTCCATGATTATGCATGTAATGATTATGATTATTATGATTAGCATTATTCGGTAACTATTTGAAATATTTACTCTCAAACTGTTGTCTTCCGTTTTGAAGTTCGATTCGCCGTCGAAGCTGGAGGTTGATTTCAATTAAAGAAGCAAAACAGTTGAGTTGTGTTATGTGATATAGTGGTTAACGTATTTGAATGTTGAGTTGAACGTTGTAGGTTCGATTCCCACTGAAAAGTGTATGTGTACAGAAATGTATGTATGTATGTTGATAGTCAGCTGCCTGGTTACCAGACTAGGTGATTGTGTGTTAAATCCCAAGATATTATTGTTATTCATCAATGGTCATGTACATCAAAAGTCACTATCCTAGAGGCCGTATTCATTTGTTTTTCAAATTCAAATTCTATATTCCATCTATAAGATTACAGTAAATAGGTAAATAGGTTTTTAGTAGATAAACACACAAAATTTAAGAAAAAATGAGATCAACGTCCTCGCATTAATTAATCTCGATCATTCTAATAAGCGCAATAAACATAGCCTCGATACTGCCTCTATGCTCGCTTAATGTACACCAGTGGTTCAGTTTGACCGTAATTCGGAACATTTTAAATTTTGAATGTCATTGATGTAAGCCAAAGAGTATAGATACCTTGATAAAACTCTACCTTGATAAAGGTCTGACCACAGACTATTATTATTGTGTCTGATATTAACAGTATGCTGGCAGATCGTGGTATCGCGCAGCTTGACTAGGCACGAGTAACTGCCTTTCCCACATCTGGGCAGCAGCGTCGGCAGCGCGAGAAGCCGTGTACTGCGATCCTCGACTCGCATGCCTAGCGTGAGGATTACGAGCAAATGCCCCTTAAAGAAGGCCTATGTCCTCTTCATGTGTCATGGAATCTCTATAATATTTTACTTTTAGAAATGGCAAAACTTGACAGTCGTATTTAATTCTCATTAACGATAAAAGCTAATTTTAATAACCGATATGCCATTTCCGTATTATACTTAGTTTCGTAGGTATTCAATTACCTCACTCACTAAATTGACTTTGTTGCAAACGAAAACTTAACCATTCGCGTTACGTGATATGTATTAGTAATTAGGGCGTATTCAATCACAATCGAAACGTCGACTTTTTCGACGATGTTAATTTGAAATACGATATTAAGTACATCTCATGTAGTTGTAATATGTTTTACATAAAATCTTTAATAGAATGTCTGTTTGTTACGAAATACGAATTCATATATATTATTTTTTGTATTTGTCATTTGTTGGAGACTTGGAGTTCGCTGTACATTGTTCTGTCATAATGGCAGCATTATATTAAATGTCAGAACTGTCAGAATGTCAAATGACATTAAACGTAAACTGGCCTATGACAACAAGACGTCAACAAACATTCGAATATTTTTCATCAAAATAGCATTTACATAAAACGGTAAAGTAATTGAAAATTAGGTTATAATATTATAAGTTATTTCAGTAAATCAAAATTAAAAATTCAGACGAGCATTGACAGTAGTGAAATTAATTTTTATTTTTCGATAAATCGAGATGGTATTTAAACAAGCGATGTCCGGATCTGATTATTGTTATTGTAAAATTTATTATTTCTAGTAGAAATGTCTAGTGGTCCCTCGGAGTCTATTTGTGGCTGGTGTATGGCAATAGGCTCTCTACTAATTACACATTGGGGTGTAAACGGAACTGGAGAAACCTAAACGTGTACTACACTCCTCTACCTATCTTTACGGGGATTGCGGGCGTGATGTTACGCATTGCTACTATAGACATATAATTTTTGTAGATTACGTTGAAAACATTGACGTAATGAACACGAACCGACTGCAAATGACGAAATATAGGAAACAAGTTGTTATATTGTAAGTATCCATGTAAGTTTTTTGCATAATCTAATGAAATGAAGCGGTTAACAATTTCGAAAGGTGTTCTACACGTTGCATTAGCAAGTAAATGTAAATATGTAGGTCTGTACTTACTATTTTTAATAAACGGCGTTCGCAACTAGGTATTGAGTATTGTTCATTCGACAATTGACAATCATTATCGACCGCCTCGTTGATCGAGTGGTTGCACGCGCGTCCGTTGATCGATCGGTTCTGTGTTTGACTCCCGCATCAGGTAGTATTAGATTTTTCTTAGAATTTCAATTAGTGGCTCGGAGACTGGATTTGTGTATAGCAATAGGATAGTGGTGGAACATAATCTTACTGGTGGCGCAGGGGAGTGTACTACACACCTCTGCCCACTTCTTCGGGGATTGCACCATGTTACTGTTTTTTATTATTAACTCTTTTGTCATTTCTACCACTGCCACGTCTGCCACGCTGGCAAATTGCGGATTGTTTTGACATTTTAAAACGTATATTTTTTGTTAAAAGGCACGTGTAAGCAATTGAACCCATGACCCGCTAACTGAATTCTAAACCATTAGGGTATTTTTTGGCCAGATTAATTCTGCGAAACGTAGAGATCCAACGTCAAAAGTCTCATTAGCAGTGGCATCATTATAAATATACGATGTATGAAGTACGCGAGCTGGAAGCATTATGCATTAATGTAGCCGGCGCGTGGATTACTAATTAGCGAACATAAGTATTATAATTCATTACGAACATTCCAGATGTCACTGCGAAAATTCGCGTTATGAAGTGTTTTATTGTGAGAACACATCCGTGCAATTGTTTATATAACAACATCATGCATGATAATAGTAAAGTTAAAGATGCTAAGATTTTGAAGTGGAAATTTCTAGTAGTGGGTTTATACCCGGTGTACGGCAATAGGCTCACCACCTATTCCATAGTGGGACGTAAACGTAACCGGTGTAACGTGGGAGTGTAGGTATTACAGTCCTCTGCCTACCTCTTCTGGGATTACAGATGTGATGTTCCGTTTGTTTCAAAAATGTTATATTTTTAAATATTAGTTTTTACAATAAAAGTCTACAATGTTCATGTTAAGAAATTTGCAACTACGTATTAAGTAAGCGTGTTTTTGCCGTGACAATACTTACTCTATAGTATTTGCAATTACACGTACATTTTTCTTGTTATTTCTGAATAAGGAGCAGTCGAGTTTACAGTGAACAGTGCAACAATTACAATTTGCTTTAATTGCGTGGAAAATTTTATACGCTGCGTGGTTAATAGGACTTTTAAAAATGTCTTATTTTGAACGAGACAACGAATAAGAACGTTTACGTTTAAGATAACTCCTTTATATAAGCGTATTTTATATTTCAAATGAATTTGGTACATGTTTTTATTGTATTTACCTTAATTATTACAAAAAAAATATTTTTACTCTTTATATAGTCTATGATTTATTGAAGTTACGTATATCGTTGATAAAAATAGTATATCTTGTATGTATTTTTGATACTCGTAACATTTAATTGAAGATATATTTTTTTTTATTTTTGATTATTGTCTATGGTCTTATAATTCGCGTAGAGTTGCACTGTATAACGTGCACGGGATGAAGAGTTATAAAAAATTTTCTTCAATGTTAAAACAGAGTCAAGGTTGGTTCCCGCGTGAAGTCTGTTCATCATTCAGCATGCGACCACGTTGCTAATCATGTGTGAGGTCAGGATGTGAGTGCCACTACACCGCAGCGACATGGTCGTAATGAACTGACTACTGACCGAGTTGAGGCGGCTGGTTGAAATAATCACATTCGTGTCCGTAATATAATTACATTTAATTTTTTGATGATCAAACACAGGTTGATAAAAATGCACTGATTCATCATCAGCACGATTTAATGTTGTAGTCTACATTTGCGTATAGATAAATAAATAATATAAATTCGCGACGTGTATTTTCTCGAAGGGATAAGCAGAGGAGTTTTAGTACACTCCCGTTCACTATATACTGGAACAAAAATTCCGGACTCTATGCTATTACAGAGAATTTCAAGTTTAAGAATACATTAAAGTTTTACTTCCCGCGGATTGTACCCAGGACCACTTGATAACAGTCACGCTTGCAACGGCTCGACGAACGCGACAATCCAGACAGACTGACATGTCAGGTTACATACTTTTACCGGTTTTTATCTCTTTAAATACAGATGCAGTACACCGGGAGATAAAACGCGAAGAAAAATACTAAAGCAATCTTTTAAAGTATTATTTTCCAAGTAATGTTTCACTGTGTTCGAGTTGGCTTGGCCACTAGAATGAATAAACACTGAGCGCAAGCACAAGTGTGTGTAAATAACACTTTGTTCACAATTAACTTGTACACAAACAGATACGTTCACTAATATTTTCGCAGTGTTCTCGTACCTGATCTATTATTGGGTAACCGGAATTGTGCAAGCATAAACATCGATAGCGAAAACTAATCGATCCGCCACGAGCGGTCGGGAGATGTAACGCGAGATTGCGTTTCGTCTGCCCACTTCCGTTCTTGCCCAATTTGTGATTCGCTTCTGTCATGCCACACCTGTACAACTTGTAGCAGACCATCGTCAGGTACTTTAACTATCATATAAGCATAGCTGAAGAACTACCAGTGTTAGCGTTCGTTCACGAGCAGTTAGAGCGACGTGAATGTTAATGAGAGTTAGATAGAGTAGTGAATGAATGAAATTAAGGTAAGTATTCTAGTAGTTATACGACATTGTTTAAAAAAAATACCGTTAGATATCTTTATATCTGCAAATTGGTCACTTTTTTTACTAGATAATTATATTCCTGACATAATTATTAATGAAGTGTGGTTGAACCAGACATCGTTGAGCCACAGATCGTTCGTTCCCGAATGAACGCGAGCGTCTATAATCCCAACAATCAGTATCGTTCAGTACGTATGTTGAATGTATGGAACGGGCGCAGAGTGCTATTGTAATCGGAGTACGTATTATAATCTCGTTGGGCACATTGTCGCGTGTCACCGACTGACCTCAGCATCGCCGGGCAACAGATGCGGTGCCGGGCGGTGTCATACACCGACGCGACGCGACACTGTCCGACGCAATATGAAATCAGAAAAATTTATGAAGATTTATTTCTTTCCACGCGTTTGGGAGGATAGATCCGCGTACCTACGTTCAGCGTGGGGTAAAGTTACGCGCGCCGGTGTCACCGAAAATTATTATTATATGGCAAGAGGTTTTGCACCCTTAATCGGTGACATAACAGATGAAACGTCGGAATACTACACTCCATTGCCCATCTTTGCCTGAAAATACAAGCTATATGTTATGTTGTTTCGGCCTCAAGAGTCTCAAAGTACTCAAAATATGGAATGCATAGACTTACGTTTGAGTATAGAATACCTGTCATTTATTCCCCTGTACGAAATTTAGAAATATTAGCTTACTTAGGTGTTTTTTTTACGTTTTACAGGTAATATATATAATACAAAAAACCTTTGCATTTCTTTACCATAGCTGATTAAATGGACAGACAGATAAAAAACATACATTCGAATAAATTTAGAAGTGTAAAAAAATATATAAAATGATGAAATGTTATTAGTACTTACCGGTTTTTGTAATAGATGCGCGCTAAAACCGCAGACGGAATCTTCTGTTGCGTCGCATCAGCTATAAAAATGTTGCCAGAGCAAAAAATTATCCTTGTTTTTCACGACATCGTCTGGAGCAACTCGGAACGGTAACACACACAAAATCGATATTGCTCACAGGTAGCTTTTTGTTCGTACTCAATTATTATTATAAATAATTATTTTCTGCGTCATTATACCTAATTATTTCTTAAGTAACGCCATGTTGCTCCAGTGCCAGTTGGTGATGAGATAATTGCTGGTCAATCTGTTACTTGTATACATCTCATGGCAAGTCCCTTCTGAAGCAAATTGCATGTAGTCCATGCACGAGAACAAATCAGGGTCGGTGGCCACTTGGGCTGTCAGAAGCCTCGGATCGCACTGAAAGATTAAGAAGTTGGCCTATGATCGCTATATTACGTTTAATCGTTTCTTTATTATTATTGAAAAAAATCGTGTTTCGGTTCGAAGAATGTGTTTGTTGGTCCATGAAAATATTAAAAGTGATCGCCTCAGACTTCGGGAGTAGCAACGTGTATTTGACTAACTTTGAATATGGAAGATAGTAAGCAATATAAATTGTAGTCGTAGTGTCCGAACTAATCTGTACTAATCTACCCAATTACTGTAGTACTGGTACCATTTTATATTAAATAATAAGTCTTATTAGGGGTACATACTGAATTGTTTGACATTAATACTCCATCTCCAGACCTGTTCGAGATTCTTTGCAAAAGTAATGAGTGTGCAGTGAAATCTTCAATATTTCACGAGTCATTATCTGAGGATTCACTTCATCTATTCACGTGTCATTCTCCAGCGATACTCATCGTGAAGAAATCTCGCATCATTCTACTATTCATTCTCCGGCGATTCCCTTTATGACTAGTGTAGCTGCATAAGAAATATGTACATCTTTTATCAAAATGCTATAAATCTTTTGGCGGTTGTAGCTCGCTAAGGATGTGTACAATTCAGTAAGAGGAGCGGTTGGATAGGTGACAGGTTTAAATAAGCGTTTCTGTACTCCATAGGCTATGTTCAGTAGTACAACACAAATAGTAGTCGAAAAGTGTAATCAGTCCACCCTTATGTATTTTTAAATATCAATATTGGCTGCCTCATCCCGTATCCCACTGAAAAGCAGTGCGTATGGTATCAACAAAATGATACCAATATAAAAATGATACCAATATACCAATATAAATATGGGCGCAGGCATTCTTCAGCGTGTAACAGGTGTTCGCGATTCGCGGCAAATAATAACACAAAGGCATGTAAAAACTGAAACAACGCATATAACGATTAAAAAAAAGGAACTGACGAAATTCTATTCAAGTCGATTAGCAATAAAACAAGTCGCCAGTTACCCAACTGGCATTTCTAGTGCAGTGAACATAAATTTGTGTTTTAATTGAGTTTCTCTTCGAATTAGATCGAAACGGCCGGTAAGCATGCATAGTAGACGATGTGGACAACGCAATCGGAGCCCTGCGAGTAGAGCAGCAAGTGACATCGAATAATCGGGTCGGCAGCGATTGATCGATGTGTTTCTGCACACCATCCACCCAACCGTGGGCTCCTCGCTTCAAGTAACCGATAAAAACTAGGAGCACGCCGCGTGAAGGTGAAACCAAATCTTGTATTTAGAAAATTTTATGTTCAAGAATCGGTAATGGTAACACTCGGTGTTGTGAGGATACTGCAGTTGGAAGATTTTATGAATTACACTCCAATGCAACCAGAAATTCCATCGAAGATCCGTCGATAACTAGTTGTTGCAACTCAGGGCCGAATTTTTAAGGCGTGTGACTGTCAGAATGTATGTTTAAATCTTCTCATTGTGAGAGGATACTCGTATGTAACAGTGAAGTGATAAAATATATTATGATGATGAATTGTTTTAAGCATACAAATTTATTTCTAAATTTATATCAGTACTGTATTTTTGTATGCGAGTACGTCCTTATAAAATCTATAGATGTAAAGAAAACATTTAATTTTCTTTTTAATTATTAACGCAGCGGTCCTCTGTACATAAAAGAGTATGTACATGCATAGTTTATAGATGGCCGGTTAAACAGCTGTCGGGAGTTGACAGAACTCCGACATTTTTTACGATTAGAATAGAATTAGCAAAATGGAATAGTAAATTTATAATTATTATACTCTAATTGTCGTTTCTTCGAATTTTCAGAGCAGCACAATTATTTCATTTTTAAAATTCCTTGTGGTTTAAAATATCGTCTTATAAATATATATACATAAATATGTTTATCTAAGGATCCGTTACCATAGCACAGGTTCTGGATAGTTAGGTAGGTGGATAAATTATTATAAGAAGTTCAAACCAAAGGACTCCGACGACAAACTTGTAATCATTGTTTTCTATTATTATATTGGTTAAAAGTAAATCTATTTACTTACTATATAAATACATTCATGGATATGTCTTTACGCTCCGATATACAGAATTGCAGCGATATTTTTTTTACATTAAGCATCTTTGAATGAAATTGCTACAACTTCCTTGTTACAAAATCATCGACCAAGTAAACATGATTGACGATTGGAAAAACCAGCCAAGGATTTCGTTTTGTTCTGCAATATTAAGAAAGACAAACTTGCACTGATACATAAAGCCACTGTAGAATTCGAGCTGCATTCGTTCACAGTTGCGGAACGGCGAACGAATTGACGCCGCCTGCCCTCGAATTCATAATAACATGGAACTGTTTAAAGCACAGTTGACAAAAGAAGAAAAAATAATTGCATAATAAAAACCAAATCGGTGTAACCTTGCAGCTTACTACACTCCTCTGCCTGCCTCTTCTGGTATTAAGGCGTGATGTTACGTTACGTTTAAATATTTTATACTTAATATTGTTCATTTGAAGCCCAATATGAAATTATTACTTTACCGTCTTTATATAATTGCCATAATTTTATTTACTACTTCTATACTAATTAAATAAATTTCACACATGTTAAATGATTAAATCTCTACATATTGTAAGTCTATTCAGAGCAAACAGTTTTAAATTTAAAATCTGTCATGTCAGTAGAACATGTATGTTTAGTCTTCATTATTAGGTACTGAACAAAAGATTTTGGTAACAGTTAGGAGTCAGTCCGGCATGAATCAGGCAATTCAGTGGGTCAGCGCGCATACCGGCCGCACGCAGGGCACCGGGTTGAGTGCTGTTCTTATCCTAAGTATATCAATAATACTAAGTATATGTATATCAATAATAAAATCGATTATTTTATCATCGATTCTCATAATTTTTACAAATAATTGGAAATTGACAAAAAAAAGTAATAAAAAAGTAACAAAAAAAGTAACATCGCGCCTGTAATCCCCGAAGAGGTAGGCAGAGGAATGTAGGACACCCCCACGGTTCACCAGTTACTTTTAAGTCCCACG